>JAUTDX010000956.1:0-97717 GCA_030844895.1 Ambrosia x helenae
AGGTATCTTAACTAATAGATGAAATTTTTAAAAATATATATATAAAAAATGCAATGTTTTGTTTAGTACAAAGCAGAAGGTTTCTGGTCTAACGATGTCTAGTTGAGGTGACACCCTCCGAATAGGCTTGAGATTACAATGGAAAGTTTTTTTTTAATACCTATCGGCCAAGACTATAACAAGGTTAAAGCTCAGTCGACGCGGAATTCAAACCTAAGCACTCCAAAGTAGAACCTCTTAAGGAGTAAACCCTCCTACCTCCACCATTAGGTTGTGGCTTCATTGGTATTACAATGGAAAGTGGTATGGATTTATAATGAGGAATAGAAATTTTGCTAAACATAAATATTCATTAGTTAATCAATAAATAAACCTTTAAAAAGTATGTAACTTTTATTTTTGGAATGTTTTAGTTCAGTGGAAATCCTTGTACAACCCTAACATAGCGGTTCCAAATTTGAATCTCTACCCACACACCGTGTCCTCCTTGCCTAAGCTCAAACCATCACGGAGAAATTTTTTTGTTATGTACATGGATGGAACCTGTGATTACCCCTAGGATGAGAACCCTAAGAGAAAACTCACCCTACCTCAAACTAGTTAGACTGAAAATCATTAACTAATGCTTTATTAAAGAACACTCAAAAAATAAGTGATTGATGTTAAAAAAAATTAAACAGACGTATTTCTAGCTTAAACCATGTGTAATGGTGGGTGAAAAGGCATTTTTTGACACTTGCCAATGTGGGGTCACTTGTTGGTGAAAGGGGCTTAAAATGGGCAAGGGGTGTAATGGTGGGTGAAATTTGGTAGGTGAAAGGGGTGAATATATAATGGTATTAAATTTGAATTAAAAAAAAAGAAAAAAATAAATAAAAATGAAATGTCAGCCATTGATTAGCCAATCCAAGTTTTAACCCACGCGAAATATTTCGCACAAGTATGGTTAGTGCCCATTTGGCTGGTAGGGGGCGGTGTTCCTGGGTTAATGGGGCGCCAAATGCCCCCTTTCGCGCCCATTTAACACATTATTAGAGCAGTCACATCTCATCCACCAAATGTATGTGAGTGTGTCCACCAAATTATATGGATGAGTGTAAGTGGTTGTGAGTGGAGGAGAGAGAAAATATTTGGGGAAGCACTGTTCCACCCTAAATATGAAAAGCTACTGTTCACCCCTATATATATTTTAATATTTTTGTAAGTAGTTGTGAGTGAGGAAAGAGAAAATGTAATGATAAAAGTATGAAAAATATTATTATTTTAATTAGTAGAGAGAAGATTTATGAATGAAGTAGTGATTTAGTGTAATTTGATGGATGAGATTTGGTGAATGGGATACAATGCTCTTACACTTGGTCTTATAGACTAACATAGTGGCAGTTTCGTAAATACACATTTAAACTAGGGTGGTTTGAAAAGGTCAAAGCAAGTAGCCCTCTTTTGTTGTTGGGTATAACATCCATTCATCCCCTCCCATGCTTTTTATAGGAAATGAATAACATCCCATCCCATCTTCTTTCTTATCTTTTTCTTCCCTCAGAGTATTCCACAAGAGAGAGAAAACAGAAACCAATATCTCCTTTTATTTTTCATCTATCAAAACAACATGAAGTCTTGTGAGCTTTGCAAAATCTCCAGCCAAGATCTACTGCGACTCAGACCAGGCTAGCTTATGCTGGACCTGCGACGCTAAAGTCCATTCCGCTAACTTCCTCGTTGCACGTCATTCCAGAACCCTTCTCTGCCGTCACTGCCAGTCTCCGACGCCTTGGACGGCCGCCGGAGACAAACTACCTCCGTCGGCGTTGTCTGTTTGTGAAAAATGCTCCGCCGACGGTGCTTCTAGTGATGATAGAGATGATGAATACGATGAAGACGGTGAGACTGAGCTTGATGTTAATGAAGATGATGATGATGATGATGATGATGATGATAATGATAATGATAATCAGGTGGTACCGTTGGCATATACTCCTCCACCTCCAGTAGCTAGTTCTTCTAGCAGTGATGATTATTATTATTCTGTTGGTGAGAGAGGTGTATACATGAAGAGGAAACATTTGAATGAAGAAAATGTTTCTGAGGTAATTAATATTTTTTCAGCCTTGTTTTTAACATTGTTTTTTTGGAACAAACGTCTGTCAAGATATCATCTGGGCGGTTGGGACGAAAACCGTGTTAATTATTTTAATATTGTTAAGCTTTAGTTAGGTTTTTTTTAATTATTTTTAGCGGCCATACTGAGGGATGGGGGCGTTTCATTAGGTTTTTTTCAACTTCACCGATTTCTACTAATCCTGCACTGTCACGTCAATTTATTGATTCATTTCATTGAAACAGTTTTTTTGAACGGAAATAAAACAGAGAATAAAAACAAAAGGGTAGAGAGAAACTCACGGGTACAACCAGATTTTGTTCATAGAATCACTGCCAGCATGGGTGGCGGCGATGTTACCATGCTGTAGTAGGTAGCCGTGACCAATTCTGGTAGCGCCCCGTCCCGTTAAAGTAAGAACTGGTCTAGTTAAAAACTAGTTAGAACGATTTTTAACATTGTATTGTTAAGAATTTTTTTAACGGCCATACTTAGGGTAAAAAACTGGTCTAGTTAGAAACTACACAATTACAAACTATAATAATATTATGTTGTTTTACTTGATGCGAACCAGGATGACGTGGAATGTTTATCAGTGCTAAAGAGCCACCGGTATCAATGGAAGGTAACGAAAGGACATTATACAATTTCATGCCTTTAAATGCTGAAGGGATGGGCGACAAATTGAGTAGCAAGTGTGAAGAGGTTATTGATGAATGTAAAACAACAAGAGCCGTTGGATTTGATTTAAACTTGCCGGATTCGTAGATGTGTTGTGTGGGTGGAAACTTGAAAGTTTTATTCCTTAAGTAACTTAACAATACCGAGAATATTAGTATGAGATGAACATAGTATTTTTTTTATTTGGTTTATTATTGTAGCAGTTGATTAAACAAATTTGTTGATTATAAATAGTGTTTTAAGTTTTTTTTCTTTGTTGTTAATGGAATTTATTAGTTGTGTTTGGTGGATTATTATTTATTAATAGTGTTTTGTTTTTTTTATATTACTATTGGAATTTTTATTATTATGTATGTTTGGTTGATACTGTTGACGGTAAACTTTGGACTTTCCGAAATTCAAGTCCCCTAAACCTAAACCACTATTCCTCTACATGTTGATGTGGTCCATAAACTGTCATCTATGCAAGAATCGTGGTCTTCGGTGATTGGATGGTTTGATTATGATGTGTGATTGATGGGTGGTGTGGTGTGAGCCACGACCAGGTGTTGTGTGTCACTTGAGTTAAGCGCTCACGCCATAGTCTTGTCTCATACTCTCATGTTTCTGACAAGGGTTATGGGTTTCATATACCCCGTGACATCACATTATAGAGCGTTTGACATCATATTCTGAAGTATGTGGCAGCCTTCTATTGGTGTGTGATGTGAGTCAGTGTGTATGAATCCTAATTCGGATGTATGATTCCTAAATACCTTCTATTAAACTCGTCTGCAGACACCCTGACCGACCATGGTTTGTAGGATGCTACTATGTTATTAATTTTGGCAACGGTATGGTTAAAAGAAGGGTGCGGTAATGGTACAAACTCGAGTAATGTTAGGGCCTACATGTGACGTATAGGGAGCCTCAACATTCTCATTATCATACCATTAAACGCCGCGTATGACCATATAAATGACGCATAGGGTGAAATAGTGTGCAAATAAGAGTTGGGGTGTGCTAATATATGGAGCGTAAAAGAAATCAAGAAACTGGTTATCTTTTTCTTATAATATAGTGGAATGCCCGCGCGTTGCGACGGGTGTTCCGGTTGACATCTTATGAAACGCGGTACTCATTTTTGTTATAGTTTATGTTAGTTTAACGTAATATTTGAAAAAGACGATGATTAGATTATGTAATTAAATTTTACTTTGTATTTGTATCTGTTCATTTTATTTTTTTATATCAATAAATTTGCCCAGGTTTTAACTTCTTTCACAAAAAAAATAAACTTTCACAATTAAAAGATAAAAAATGTCATAAATAGGCAAGTCCAGGCAAATGACTATTACAAGTTATTTGCTAAGTGTTCGTTCGGCCAATTATTGATGTATTGATGATGAGAACATGTTCTGGAAATGATGATGCGTAACTCATTTTTTAACATAGATATATAGTACAAGTGGATAATGCAATAAGAGGGTATTATAGAGAAGTTTTACATGACATATAGTGTTTAGAGCATGAGACTCTTGACATCCCATCTTAAAATGTGTGTATAATTACTTTTCTAGACATGTCTCCTCCTTAATAAGGTAACATAGATAACCACGTACTTTGGTCATAAAGATCCATCATTATAACGACAGTGTTGTGTATGTTCTTTTATTAGTCGCAGATCATTTTAATACTCACGCATCTTTTTAAGCCTCTTAAATGGGTGTTCTTGGCATTAATGCGACAAATGCTTAACGTAACTTGATCGAGGGAGGGGTTTGATATACTACAATGGTAATTTTACTAAAACATAACTAGAATTTTACTTCAAGTCTTCAAATAATGTAAAATGCGAGATTGTTAATGAGTGAACAGCGATTGCTATGAGTGTGACATTGGAGAACTTAAGATTGAAATAATATTGTGACCTTGGACTCTGTAATTTATGCTAATGAAGAAAACACTAAAAGGAATCCTTTTACTAAGTGCGCGCTATGTTGATGACTTGATATGACGATTTAGGTAGCGTTTGTAATGCTGGAACGAGAAGCAGAATAGAATGGACTATTTCGAGGTAATTATGAAGTGTTTAAACTGGATTGTATCACATATAATACTTATAGATGATATACATATGTTGTCTATTTTTCTATGACACTTCTATTGAAACATAAATAAAATTGAACGAGTTTTAAGACTATATTTGAATCTATATCATTTTATTTTTATTTATTAAAGCTTAGAAAAAATAAAATTATACATTGAACAATCATAAACGTTAGGTTGCTAATGGATTTACCCTGTCAAAGCTCAAAAGCATATTAAATCAACCCTAGAAAATGTAGTGGTTGAGATTAAATATGATTGTCAACATACAATTCATAAAGTTGATTGATGTATGGTGAGGGATCGAGTGTTGATTTGGTTGATGCTTTACATATTTTCTAAATAAAAATATCGGCTGCCCGATTTATGATGCTTTCCAACTTCCACAATCAAGATATTTGTTCATTTAAAGTGTGGTTGATAGGCACAAGATTAGAATTATTTAATTGATAATTTAAAATTTGTTCAATTGCAATTTTCATTTTAAAACAAAAACTTGTTTGAGTGGTTTATTTATTTGACTTTTTATTTATTAGTTTTTGCATTAAAAGTTGGATGATATGTTTCGAAAAGATTTAGGGGTTGTTTGGTAGTTTTTGAATGGTCATTAACAAACTATCAAACAGTCCCGTAAAATGAGTTTAGTGAACCCTTAGTTAGTTTAATAAACACAAATATATGTGCGTTTGTTTATTTAAGTTTACAAAAACGTTTAGTTTAATAAACACAAATACGTGTGCGTTTGTTTATTTACGTTTACAAAAAACGTTTTATTTTTAATATTCATTAAGTTACATTTATTTTTGTTTATATGTGTATATGTGTGCACTGCTATTTATAGACATTTCAGTTCGTCAGTGTTCTTGTGTTCGTTTAACGTACCAATTAATGAATATAAACTAGCACAAAAACTTCATTATCTATATTATCTTATTAAGGAGGAGTGATGGCCAACATGGTCATTTTCATTTGTGTACAACTTAAGAAGCAACATGTACAACATATTTAAGCAATAAATTAAAGGATATATGGGTATAATTGTGACAATTAAGACACATAGGAGGGTATAATAGTAAATTTAACATAATCCAATACCTCACATCCTAAAATGTTATCCAAATTCTACCCTCATGTCCAACTTTTAGAACACAAAATAAAAGCTATGATGTATTTTAAATGTGATTAAATGTGAGACCTTTCATCCTCTACTACTTCCATATTCTTGAACGTACACTCAACCTTTAATTCATGAATTTAAGTTGTGATGCTAGAAAAATTCCAACCAAACAGCCAAACACATTTTCATGAGCAGATGAATATCATGACCCCGCACTCAATCTGTCTTACTCTAGCTAAGCCGTGATCATCATTGCACCATTCAGGTTAGTTTGATTTGCAACCCGAGTACCAAAATCAGTGTGTTCTTTTAAATGCCGGTTCGTAAAAACATTGATTAGAATGTTTATTGATTCGTATAGGTGACCGACGCAGACGCTGAGTGTTCGTGTACTATCTTCGCTGCCATCTCATTCTCCAATATGTTTCTGCTCATTTTTTGTGGTAACAATTGTGATCCTCTTTTTATGTTTTGAAAGTAACTATGGTTCGTATTCTTGAATCGATTCTGGATAATTGAGATTTCGTATAAATTAACATACTGTTAACATCTTAAATGATAAATCACACATCCACATTCTAATCAAATTACTTTTGTCAGCCTATGAAATTTAGAGTTAACGAGAATGAAATCCTATTGATCTTTTCCTAATTAACCTGTTCACAGCCAAAAAATAATAACCATAGTTTTTATTTTGAATAGTTAAGTAAATAGAAATAAGCTACATGAAAGTCCACTGTAGGATGGATGATAACAAATATATAGACACTTAAGTTAGATGAATATACTTTATGAGAGCCAGTGTAGTCATGCTTCATTTTACTCATAAATACAATGCAATTGTTAGTATCCTAAACTAATGTTGGTAGTTTTATTGTTATCAACATGTATGTTGATGTATTTTTGTCGACTAAGTTAATCTTATTGAAAAATTAATATGTAAACTTTTATGTTATGACCTATTTCTGTTTTTATGTCAAATGAAGGCGACCTTGTAGTGTAACTATATTTAGTTTTAGGTAATAGTCATTAGTCACTCCTGCGGAACTACTAATTTGTGCACATAATTGGCCTTTGCTTCTACTTATTATTATTGAGACTCCGTGTATTCTGAAGAAGGATGGTATGATGGAGGAATTACTACAATTGTTGTTCTTTTGGTTATTTTTGTAACCGCCGAAACAGTTGGTCTTTCCCCATATTAAATATATGTTTGTACTCATATTGCCTTATGTTATGTTGTTTTGTGTAGCAACCAAGGATTATAGACAGTCGATCACTGCAGTTTTAGAATCTAAATGCAGAAAACAATATATGGATAGAGGTTTGTGTACTAATTCTTTGCACTTTAATAATGTTTTTGATTAAAAAGTGTACGCTAATATTAAAATTCACAATAACATAAAGATAGTTGAGTTATCAATTGTGCATTTGACACTACTTGTTTGTATTTGGTTTATTTAGGGACAATTTCAAAATGGTTAAGTAATTGTATGGAATTATTGATTGCACCATCAGGTATTTTCATCTTTATCCAAGATTATCAAGAATATGCTTTACAAAGACTTATATTTATACTTGGAACATCACTTTGTTTGAATTCTATGTAGATAATGCATCCACCTGGAATAAAGAAGCCACCACAATCAATGGCAACGCAAAACTTTTTTTAATGAATATGCAGGAACGTAAACATGCTTGTTGTCCCAATGCGCATCAATGCTTGCAACTATAAACAGGTAATGATTTGTGTGTAAATCTAAATTACTTATCTTTGTAATGCGATACTCAAGTTCTTCCAAATATAAAACATAAGGTTCTTTTTTACATTTTCAACGTTCACAACATTTTTCTATTGGGGTCGTGGATTCATACATCCCTACTTTAGGATTCATACACCCTGGCCCACACTACACACCAATAGAAAGCTGCCACATACCCAGAATGTGATGTCATACCCCCTAAATATGATGTAACGGGGTGTATGAATCCTAGAACCCTTTTCTATTTTGCATTTTTGGCGGTCATATAATAAGAAAGGCAATTCAGAAGTGTAGAGGTTGCGAGTCGCCAAGTGATTGGTGAATGGTTTTTGTTTATTATCTATTTACTTTAATTTAATTTAATCACAAATGGGTAGGCATGCATAAAAAATGAGTAGAGAATGTATATTTCATTTTAGCATAGAGATTATTACAATTTCTATCCTTTTTAATGTATACTAGAGTCATTTCCAAATGAATGTATATTTCAAAATTGGTAAAATAGAAAAAAAACCTCAATAATGGAATGGGCCAAAATGGGTTAAAAGTTGCTTGAAAAATAAGCACAACGCACGGGTTTCCCACAAAGTACGGAGTGTCTTTATAACTGCTTTATATTGATGCATTGTCAAAGTATGTCGATCACTTGTAATTAATTTCTCTATACTTTTTGAGTCAATAGTTGCATATATAGTTGAAAAAAAATATTAATTGTTTTGCAGCTATTTTAGATGTGGAAATAAATTGGAAGGCAAGAGAATGCATGCCCTTTGACGTTAAAACTAAAATAACCTTTAAAGGTTGTATCGGCTGCAGTCTGGGTGGTACCGTGGTAGTCTTGTAAGTTAATTATGTTTACATGTCAAATTGGATTTAAAAAACACGAAACTTGTCATGCGATGTTCTGGAAAAAAAAACATGCTTACCGCGGCAACGCGCGGGCATCCCGCTAGTCTTAACAAAAGGAAAAAGACGTGTTTATGTTATAATGGGGTGCACCTTAAAATGTCTTTTAACGGGTTACATCCATGTGTTATATTTTTATTTAACTTATCTTTTGGGTTTATCCATTTAGTTGGTCGGGAAAAAAGACTCAAAAGTCTACAATTTGAACTAAAGTGGTTGGGATCGTCACTAAATAATTAAGATAAAATCATGTGTAGTAGGGGGCTTTATAAATAAAGCCCCTATTTTTTATTGGTTCACGTGGCAACTGAGTTAGCATGAAGAAACAAAGTGAAAAAGGGATGTAGTAGGGGCTTTATTTATAATGCCCCTATTAATATTTTATTTTATCTTTTAAATAAAAAAGTAATAAAATAATAATAATAATAAAAAGAGAGAAAGGATGAGGTGGCAACCTGTGATTGGGTGGAGGATTTTCTTTCCGGCGCTAAATATTTAACGCCACAACATATTTTTCAAATATAAAGGCCCCATGTAACGGTGTTAGAGACTTTATATTCATTTTCACGCCATGTATAGCGCCCCACTACATACACTCTAAGTAAAAGGAAAGATGAGTGGAGAAGGAAAGCTAGAGGGATGTGTGGCCATAAACACAACATTCTCTCAACAACTTTAGAAAACAAAACCATTTAATTTATAGATTATATGGTTGATATATGATGTGTGACAATGACCTTTTATTTTAAATGACAAAGACAACTTCTATTCAAAGGAGATGCATCATGGACAAGACTCGTGCCTTGTTTATAACATACAACTCTTTGTTGCGTAGAGTACAAATTAAAAGTAGAACGGTTGCCATAAGAGTTATGTCAATACTCAATAATAATATGGTGTTTTGGAAGCTTACAAAGGACAAGAAATTTGAGTTGATGCAAATGCAACCACCAATCGTTTGTGGTACATGATTCATTGGTTTTGTTCTATCCTTAATTAGAATCATCATTCATTAGGGATGTAGGCTCAACTATCGATTAGTGAGGCGTCGAGAAATATAAACACTTTTGACACAAACATTTTTTAATCGTTGAGACACTTTGAAAAGATAAAGAGTGAACATGAACCCACATGTTGAAGGGATGCATCTAATTTGACCCGATCCCCGAATGTTTGACCAGTCACACTAAGCTAACTAATTAGGTTCCCAGGCACATTTAGATTTGAGAAAAATATATCATATAATTAACCAACATCTAATTAAGAACACAAACAAAAGTGTAGTATTAAAGGGGGGATCATCTTATTTTCACCCTAACTTTTATCAAATGCACCATATTGATATGACTGACTATTTAGTAACTGAACAATATTTTTGACTCAGAAAAAAACAATAAAAAATAAGGTATTCAACATAAAAAATGGGTTGCTAACAGATTTACCTATTAAGATCATTACGACTCAATTAGCATGGAGAAATGAAGATAAAAGCTTGAGGTCATTTGGTTTCAAGTTCGAATCTGACTCACATGTGTTTTACCGCAATAGGCCTTCAGACGACAGAAAAGTTTTTATCTGAATTAGTGACTTAATGGAATTGGGCTGCCCAATGGACAACCATTTGTCAGCACTAACAGTTCAAGGGGTATTTAATTGGCTGTTAAAAAAAACGAAATTTGAAACCTTAAAAAATGTAGCGTATTTAAAAAAAAAAAAAACGATGTAAGAGTCAAGACACAAATTTATAAAGTTGACTGATCTATGGATTATGATAAGTGATTGAGTGTTGATTTGGTTTATGCTTTCAATTTTTAATTAAAATATCGGCCGCCTAACATTATGATGCCTCCCGGCTTTCAAACAATCAAGATATTTGTTCAATAAAACCATAAACGTGTGGTTGATGATAGACACAAGATTAGAATTTAACTTAATTTAACTTTAATTAAACTAAAGATTCATTCTATTGAGAATTCATTTTAATATTTGATTTGTTTGAGTAGTTTATTTATTTACTCCGTATATGATAATTTATGTTTTAACTAGTGGGTACGTATGGTTTCACCTCACTAAAAAGACAAACAGAAAAAACAAAATAGCTATTATTTCCTAAGATGTTATGTTTTTATATATAGAGTAATTTGTTTTAGTATCTTATTTTATTTATTTAAAAGTTACATTAAAGTATATTCTACTATCATTAAATTGGTTGTTACCAACAAGGAGTCTGTAAGGTGAGTCTAGCGTTACGGACTATTACCAATACAAGGTATTTGATTTGTCCCAAATCAGTTATACATGCCACAACAAATTAATTATCAAATGAATTTCGTTACTCACTAGACTAGTCTTTTAAAAAGAATTACGCTGTCTAAGTTGTAACACAATCAAAGCAAGCAGGAAATGATCAAATTAACAATTAAACAGATATTTTTAAACTTCATGAGTAGTGGTTTGGCTGTATGGTAATTTCAAGTGGCATGGGGGATATTCTGGTAATATCCTGTTCGTATGTGGGTTGAGTCATTGTTTTTGTACACGTGTTCTCCTCATACTATGTTATTATAAAACAGAGTTAATAGCCAAATCCGTCCCTGGGGTTTGACCCATATTGCCACATCCATCCATTTTGAGAATTTATGACAACTGGGCCACTGTACTTTAAACTTCTTTGCCAGATCAGTCCAATTCACAAACCCAGTTAAATAATTCTGTTAACTCGAGGGCATTTTAGTCATTTCACCTATTATTACATACACACACAGTATACTTCCGAATATCTTTTATTAATAATTTACCAAGAATGCCATAAAATCAATCAACCTCAACAACTTATTTAAGTACCACCTGACACCCATACAACACTCCACTACTCACCACCGACTGTCTCTCTCTCTCTCTCTCTCTCTCCCCGTCGGTAAAAAATGGATTCTGTCATCGATATTGTCACTTTTCCGTCGCTAACAGCAACAACCATCAAATTACACCCTTTTCTCCAACCCCCTCAAATTATTATTCTAGAGAGAGAAAGACGGATCTGAGAGGAAGAGAGAGAGAACGCGGAGAGAGAAGGAGAACGAAGGAGAGAGAGAGAGAAAGAATGAAGGAAGACAACGGCGGCGGTGACACCCCTGTCACCCGATTTATTATCAAACCAAGGTAAAACCCAATAATCTTCTACCCCCTATATAGCTCGTTATGATTATGGATGTTGGAGCCGGCTGTGGTGGTGGAACCGGGTGTTGATGACAAACGATCAGGTTGGTCTGGGTTGCCTGGTGGAGCCGAGGGTAATGATGATGGTTTATTATTAAGATTGGTGGTGATTAGTAAGATTGGGGGTTTGTTTCGGGTTAGGTAATTAGGTCCAAAGGTTGTTGATGGTTTGAGGTTGAGGATGAACAAAGATGGTGATGGTCTAAGAAGTTGGTTAATGGATTAGGTCTAGAACAGGAACTGAGAAGAAGAAGATGGTCAAAGATGATTTGAGTGAATCCTAGTTTTGTGCATAATTCGAACGGTTAATTTAGAGTTCACAGGCAATGAATTGTTGATTAGGTTTTGTCTATGGATTTGGAAATTGTATTATACGTTTATATTAATTGGGTGGATAATGAACTTATTTTTTGATTTGGAACTCGAGAATCGCTTTAAACAGTCACTAATTGATCAATATTAAATGGTTTAGTGATGTGGAATTAATAATGTGCAGAAAATGGTGGTGGTTAGTGGTGGAGACGGTGGCTGAGGTGGTGGTTAGTGGTGGTGGTAAAAGGTGAAGAAGGGTTTGGGTGGAAGGTGAGGAAGAAGGTGAATTGTGGGTCCCACCTGACTTATTTAAATTTAACAATAGATAATCAGATGGAAAATGACCAAATTGCCCTCAACTTAAAGTTAGTTTTTAACTGAGTTTGTAATTTGGACGGATTTAGCAATGAAATTGTAACCTTAGTGGCTCATTTGTCAGAAATTCTCAAAATGGATGGATGTGGCAATATGGGTCAAACCCCAAGGACGAATTTGGCTATTAACTCTATAAAACACCACAGGGAATATCAAATCCAGTGACAGCTTATGTTCATTTCGGACTCAGTATGTTTACCCGAAAACATGAATGAAGAGATAAAACAAGAAAATAGGGTAAAATGCAATTAATTTTCAAACAAGCAGACAGAAGGGATGGTTTCAGTTCCAATTCATGCATCTATCTAGTCACCCGCCCACTTTTTTTTTTCTTTTTTAATCAAATCACTAGGATTTTAATGTCAAACATTTTCATTGACTAATCAAATAGTTAGACTATGGGGTATGGTTCCCTTCCCCCTTTCCTTCCCCTTCTCCACATCAGCGCCACGTCATCTTTCCCCTTCCCCTCCCCAAACCAGGGAAATGGTTTCCCCTTCTTTGCCCTTCCCATTTCCTTTATTTTAATATTTTTTTATAGAGGAAAAAGACAAAATAGAAGAAAAGACAAAATTAATAATTAAAGAATTTTGCAAACAAATGATCGGGGAGAAGGGGAAGATTTCCCCGAGCACACCGAAGGGGAAGAGAGGGGGGCGGTGTTCCCCTTGGGGAAAGGCTCCATGTCAGCATCCCGATGATATATCCCGAACCACACCCTTTAGTCTTAGGTTGAAGGGTATGGTCTCGGGTACTCCTTTCACTTAGGTGGTACTTGAACGGGTACATCACTTTTTCAATTTTTATTAAAAAGAGCAACATTGTAATTTAATTTCATCCCTAGTGTCTCTTTCTTCTTTTCCTGACATATAAATATAAGGGAAAATGGATTTAAATACTTCCAACTATCACCTGTTGGCAGATATCATTCCCAACTTTTACTTTGGCCAATAGCACTCCAACTTTCAACTTAGTTTGTTCCATCACCCCCAAACTAACGGAGGTCTAACCTGGTTAGTTTTCGTGGCCAAAATGTAAAAACTAAAACTTTGGGACATTTTTGAAACATTTTATTATTATTATTATTAAAAAACTATTATTATAATAATATATTAACAAAATATTATTAAAAAAATTATTATTTTTTAAAATTTTTATAAATCCCACCCCCCCCATTTGTCTCTCTAAACCATCTTCCACAAACCACCACCACCACCCGACCTGCAACCAACACCACCGACCTCAATAACCCCCAATCGACCACCAATTGACCACCTACCACCAACCGACCTGCAACCACCACCACCGACCTCAATAACCCCCCAATCGACCACCAATTGACCACCTACTACCACCCGACCTGCAACCACCACCACCCGACCTGCAACCACCACCACCAACCTCAATAACCCCCCAATCGACCACCAATTGACCACCTACCACCACCATCGACCTCAATAACCCCCCAATCGACCACCAATTGACCACCTATTCACGAACAGGTTATGGGTTACCTCAGATTCGAACCACCATCCTCCTCCCTTTTCCTTCTATCTCTTCCGGTTGTGGCTTCTCTCTCCTCTGCTTCTTCTATTCTGTATCTTGTATGTGGGTGTGTGTTTTGGGAGTATTATCAGAGGGGTATGGTCGGAGCTTCGCCGGAGATGGTGACCGAAGCTTCGCCGGAGATGGTGGCCGAAGCTCCTCCACCGGATCCTCTCTATGTCTCCCTCTCTCTATTAAAACAGTGTATGTGGGTGTGTTTATGGATGGATGCGGTGGTTGGGGATGGCGATGGAGGCGGTGGTTGGTGATGGTGGTGGAGGCAGTGGTTGGTGGGGATGGCTGTCTGTCACAAGAAGAAGAAGAAAGAGGAGCGAGGGGGGTGGGGTGGGGTGGGTGGTGGGGTATTTATAAGAATAATAAAAAAAAGTTTCACAAAGGTCCTTTAAGTTTACGTTTTTACATTTGTGCCACATACATTGTCCAGAAAGTTTAGGTTTTTACATTTTGGCCATGAAAACTAACCAGGTTAGACCTCCATTAGTTTGGGGGTAATGGAACAAACTAAGTTGAAAGTTGGGAGTGCTATTGGCCAAAGTGAAAGTTGGGAGTGATATCCGCCAACAGGCGATAGTTGGGAGTATTTAAATCCATTTTCCCTAAATCTAATCACTTAGGGGGGACAAGGCACCACCAGAAACGGTCACGGGTACCCCACTACCAATAACTTCCTATTTGTGGCACTTTTAATGAAGTTAATTTTGATAATCTAGTTCACTAAGATATCATAATTATAATTCACATTTTAGTCAGAGATGTGAAATTGTGCAACAATTGACCCGTTACGCACTATGCGCTAATTTGCCTAACTATCCAAGATCAGAGATGGAGACCAACCTAAAAGTCATATTCCAATTTATAAGCAAGCTCGCCTTCCCATCTCCAAGAACTATAAACAAAACAAAGTTTTATTTTCAGTCAACTAATAAAAGGAATAAACTTGGTTAGGATTTGTAACATATAGAATGTTAAAGAATTATGTAAAATGTATATCACCGATGAACCAATAAGTACCTCAATAGGAGGCAAAATTGCATGTAACCAGTGTGCCATAACTATTTTGGCCGTTCTTCTTTTGTCAGTGTGCCATAATTATCTTGGGCGTTCTTCTTTTGCAAGAGAAATCTCACTGTCAATATTAAATATCCCCAAGTAAAGAGCAATTTAATAGCATCTTGATATATGAGATAATCTCACCACCAGCAGGATTAAAACTCAAATAATGAAAGAAATAATAGCATTGGGCTAGAATAAGTTATCGGATGAGCGCAAGCCCAATGTACATATTCAGTTTTTGGAAGGTAATATGCCTGTAATGAAATTTCTTTTTCATGAAACTTCATTTCATAAATGAAGTAAAAAATTTAAGATTCAAAGGTGAATTTTGTAATACCTTGATAAAAGTTTCGACAGTTTGTAATTTTGGTTTAACATTAATGGTGACAAAATGCTGAAGACCATTGATCAAAACCTAAAATTGTATTAAAATGAAACTAATCTTGTGGCATGTCAATAAGAATATGCAGAAGCATATCTGATAAACTAAAATAAACCTGAAGATATAATAACATTAGGGCTCAACCCTCATCAGAACACCGTTTCACTCTTAAGAGTCCTTCAACGAGAATTTCAGAAATATTTTCAAGTCCATATTCTCTTAAGAGATCATGAACCTGTTTAAAAACAATATAAATGTATCATTCCAGTTAGTTTTGACTCGGAATATACCTTTACTTACAGCAAGATTAGTTCCCAGTTATACCTCAATCCGAAGAATACCTATTCATTTTGAAAATCTAGTTCACTAAGATATTATAATTAGAGGTGGTGGTCGGAGATGGCGTACGTCCACCGCGATGTGCATTTCATGCCATTGTTCGTCAACCTGCTTGTATTTGTTAGTTGGGGGGGGGGGGTGAAACAACTTTGATAAAGGTTCTTTAAATGGTTGTGCAGAGGCCATAGAGAAGGTTTTAACATTGGTGATAAGGAGATGATGATGAATTGATGGTTGTCCATTACTCCAATTAATGATTGTCTATTAATGTACATCGTTTGAGAATCAAGTTTACCTCTCTTTATATTTTCCAATTTAACACTCTCTAACCTCTCTATTTATGACTAAAAGTCCGATTTACCCCCCATCAAATACATCAACTATTTGCACTTTAAGCAATCACACTTGTAATTATTTAAATTTGCCTGGTATCCTTCTCTCATGCTTTATAATATAGTATAGGTAACAAAATACGTAAATATCAAGGGAAATAAAAAAATATATGTTCAAATAACAAAATATTTCAAAAATAGATATAGTCATCGCTTCAAAAATGATGTTCATGTAACATTAGTCTATTTTGCACAAGTCTCCTTAGGTATAAGTATTAACATTCAACCGTTACATTTAAAAATTCTTCTTAATGTATGGAAGGCACGAATAACGAATCAACAACTATTCATTTGTTTAATACATACAATAATAAAGAATTTGCAAAAAAAAAAAAAAAATCGCATGAAACATCCTAGATTTTCGAGTTTGGTAACAAACGCACCTATCACCGTTCATATTTCTGTACAAATCCCTACCAACCATTGTTAAACAAACACATTTTCCTCATAGTCAAACAAAACATCTTCCAATCACCCTTTGTCACATTTTGTCGTTTGTTCTATAATCTTTCCACAGGAATTGAATCTTTACATAAAATCTGGATATAAAGAGGTTAGATATTCAAACTTGTTTGAATTTGATCATGTTGTTATTGTATATACATCTGTTTTGTTCAAATATTAAATTGTTTGTAGAACTATTGTAACTTTATGATCAAACAATCTGTATTGATTACTTTGTCAATGTTTATTAACTTGTTATGATTATTATTTAATGCAATGATGAATTAGAATGATATTATGAAGAATTGTAACAATTTTTATGGCAATTTATCAGGTATCTGTCTCTTGCACATGTCAAAAACTGGGATCCAATAGGACCCAAAGGACTTGTTTCAGTCTGGCAGCTACAACGAATGCAAACCGAGCTCGGGCTGCTAAACCGGTGGTGTCTTGTAATGATGAAGATGTGAATGTGCTTTGTGTGTTAAGGGGATCAAGATCATCACATATATGGAGATTACATCGTGTTTTGGTTGGATTGTCGCTTGACTACGGCTAACACGTCTATAAGTTTCTTTGCATGTTTTTATCGAGATATAGACGCTTGTTTTAATCTTTTAGATGTAGTTTATCACTGTCTTTGTTTTTGTTACGTATGTAAGTTGGTAAAAGGAAATTCAACGCTCGATGTTCAAGTTATCGTGCTTCCATTCTCTCGTACATTCCCAGAAACGGAAGGTATTTGATTTAGTTATTTTATGTTTGGGCTAGAGATGCAAATGGGCTAAGTTGGGCTAGTTGGGTTACTATCAAGTCGGATTGGGGTGGAACTGGATAATATTATGTTATGCACTTCGCGATGTAGCAAAGTGCCTTGTGTTGGGTTGGGTTGATCCAGAACATTTGACATCCTAAATCCTTTTATAAATAGCTAGCAATGGGTTTATATTGTCATGATATGTTCATTGTTCGACCTGTTTGACCTGTTTTTTTATGAGCTTTTTGTTATGTTGGATCGCTATAGAAAAACATAACCCGATTGACCTATGCAGTAATGGGTTGAAATGTTGGATATCTCTGTATGCAGAAAACTATCCAACAGTCCACTGAAGCAATGAAGAAAACATTGGAAGATCACAACACAAATAACCATAATAAAGAACCTGTCCTTTCCAAAGAAGTTCATGAAGGCGACAAAGTGAGCCCGTATACTTCTTCAGCGGGTCAACATTGGAAATCT
Source organism: Ambrosia x helenae (assembly GCA_030844895.1). Classification (NCBI taxonomy): domain Eukaryota; kingdom Viridiplantae; phylum Streptophyta; class Magnoliopsida; order Asterales; family Asteraceae; genus Ambrosia; species Ambrosia x helenae. The sequence continues at coordinate 17,973 of JAUTDX010000956.1, forward strand.
AAAGGGCTTAAGACCATGAATAACAACAATAGTGAACAAGAACAAGAAAGCATGGGAATGAGAAAGTGCGTGTCGCTAGGAGCTGGCCTTGCAACCTACCAGGACATAACATCTTGTGATTATTCATGTTCTTCTCGTGGTAATCATAGTAGACAAGAGTATCAGAACGCCCAGGCTTCTGTTGCTCCTCAAATAAGTTCAAATTTGGTAAATCACGCATCAGAGTTGTCACTTGATCGCCTGCAACGATCTGACAAAGAAGTTGGTGAAAATTCTGAGACGCATCAATCTGGTGCATGTACTGGCGGTTCAAGCAGCCGTATACCATCCACCACACAAGCCGTTGTGAAGTCAAGCTCTTTGCCATATATGCATTTGGCTCAAACCAATGTGGTTGATATATCGGTCGATAATGATGCTGATGAAACTTTGTTGGAACTTGAAGCCGAAAATGATAATGTAGAACATGCTTACGCTAGTGATGGTGATGAAGAATATGATGACTATGCGGGTTCTGCAAAAGACTGGATTGTCCCTCCTTTGGATGCACCATTCAAGTTTAAAAGTTTCCGAGAAGGTTATTCGGGTTGTCAATGGGAAGGATTGCTTATTGAGGATTTCAAGATAAGACGGATTGAGAAATGGATTATGGATCTCCAGCATTCTTCTTCATTGGAAAACGACACGCTTACAGACCTTGATGACCATGTGCAAAATGATAAAAACACTACATTGGATCCCATACCAGCTTCGAAAAATGATGGCAAGTCTGTTCTGGGCTTGGATGCTGCTAAAAGATACATTTCTTCATTGAATGCTTTAGCCACTACGGCTCAGCTTGCAAACCATGGGTTGGCCGTGATCCCGTTTCTAAGTGCTTTTTCGAGCCTCAGGGCTCTTAATCTGTCTGGAAATTCTATAGGTTTGAACTTTATTCTTCTCTTTGCTCCATATTATGTTATCTAGATTACTATATTGTGCGACACAAAAATAAAATTGGAGGCGCCGGGGGGGGGGGGGGGGGGGGTTGGCTGGGAGGGTCTCAGCAGGAGCAGCCTCTCTATCGCCTAAGATAAGAGGAAAGGCTTGCTCTCATACCACCCTCCACAGACTCTACAAATAACTTTAGTGTGAATGGGATTATACTTGCTACATTTGTTTGTTTGTTTGAATTTTATCCTTTATTATTTTGATCTAATATCATTTAATGGTTTATTTGTTTATCAATGATATTATGTGTTCACAGTGAGAATTACAATGGGTGCACTTCCTCGCGGACTGCACATTTTGAATTTGTCAAAGAACAGTATCTCCATCATTGAAGGGCTTCGTGAACTCACAAGACTGCGTGTACTTGATCTTAGCTACAACCGGATCCTCAGAATCGGGCATGGTATGCATCTTTTATTTCGTTTAAATTTTCTTGCAAGTTTATTACATTTGACTGTGGAAATTTGTGTTGTTGAAGGTTTGGGAACATGTTCTTCATTGAAAGAACTATACTTAGCAGGAAACAAAATAAGTGAGGTGGAGGGGCTGCATCGTCTCCTAAAGTTACGCGTGTTGGATCTGCGTTTCAACAAGTTATCCACTACGAAAAGCCTGGGCCAGCTCGCGGCCAATTACAATTCTTTGCAAGCCATTAGCCTGGAGGGCAACCCTGCACAGAAAAACATTGGAGATGAACAACTAAAGAGGTTCCTTATTAGTCTTCTGCCTCATATTGCTTACTGCAACAGGCAATCAGTTAAATATGGTTCAGTTAAATCTACTTCAGTTAAATCTTGTTCAGTTAAATATGGTTCAGTTAAATCTACTTCAGTTAAATCTTGTTCAGTTAAATCCGGTTCAGTTAAATCCGGTTCAGTTAAATCTGGTTCAGTTAAATCTGGTTCCATCAAAGGCTCAGCCGACCGAGCTGCCCGACATGGGATTTCTGCCCGTCAAGGTGACCATGGGCTAAGGTCAAAATCTAAAAAGTCGACACATGAGAGGAGAGGGCGGAATATAAGGCTGCCGCCTAGTGGAGTTAAGGCGATAGGTGATAAACATCAGAAACCTGATGCAAGGAACCAACTTGTGAGCTTTGGGCCGAAACTCGCCATGCGTAGAGCTCATAGTGAAGGATTGCTGAGAGCGGTTTGAGATGGAAGAATAAAAAACTTTGATTTGGGTCGCTTTTTCAAGATTTTGGACCTTGCTTTTTTATTATGACAGGATCATCCAAAAATTTTATTGGTGTTGATTTAGAAACACATTTTTTGTTTTGTTGGACTTTTAAGTCTGCTTATTTATTTGCTACAACCAATTAGCATTGAAAACTCAAATGGGGGACAACAATTCATTACATATACATATGAAAACAGTTTCAGTATAAACTGATATATGTTTCTTATTTTTCTGTGTTTTAAGTTTTAACTAATAATATAAATGTATTTATAAAAACAAGTGTGTCTCGTGTACTTGATGCGTAAGGAGTAAGCCTTCACCTCTCGTCACGGGGCACCTCACGCTTTTTAACACACAACTGGTTCAACATGAGTGCAGAACTTTTGTTTCTCAAACCTGGAGTTTGATTCACTAAGACAATAAGGCGTATTATTTGGTAGCAATGATCAGAAGTAGTACTTTCATAGGTTGTACTGATGCCAAATATTAGCTAGCTTAATTCTTTCCTTCCAGTGTATCGTATTTTTCTTTCATATTGCAAGTTATTTAAATTGTTTAATATGATTTTACGAATGGTTCCTACAGAAATTCGGTGTGGACCATAAATTTGTACCTTCAGTTTCTGATTGATGCCAACACTATCTTCCTACAGAAGATATTAATCCATTGGCATTATGTTAAAAACTAGTATTTTTACCCGCGCTCCGCCGCGGGACACATATTTTTATTTGTATCTGTTATCGAATACGCGGTTGTATTTTTTAAAATTTGAACAACGTACATTCAATTTCGATTCTTAAACTCCAAATTGGTTCTCTTATAAAGATGCCAAAAAACGAAAAAGTTCCTTTATGGAATCTACATGAAGAATGTATACGAACGTAGTAGAGTATTTAAGTAACAAATTTGCAAGAGAGGCATATGTTTGACAATTAGTGAAAACTAAAAACATAAAAAAAAAAGATGAATAAAAACATAACTTAAAAGTAACAAAAATAAAATAAAAATAAAAGCAATAGGAAATAACACGAAAGAAGGAAACAATTAAAAAGAAGAAAAGAAAAGTAATAAGAAATCTAGCTTAACAGGAGTGGGGCAACACTTCATACCTAGGGCTAATATTCTAAATGGATGTTGCATAAAAAATGGTAAAATGTTAAGTTGACAGATGTTTAAAAAATACCAATCATGATTAAGTACTGTTCACAATGTAAAATGTTAATATATAGAATATGGGCTCTAGTTAATTCTAATGTTAAACGGTGTTGGGCTCATTTGGCTCAGTATTTTGTATTGGGCTAAAATTGCTTTGTGGTTATTGGGCTTCAATGTTGGGCTCAGTTTATTGTGTTTAACTGATGGTTGTTACGAGTTGTTGGTTCGCAGTTAATCTGAGCCGTTGGATTGTTTATGTGGAGACTTAATCTGGAACGTTGGATTGGCATCTTCTCTGAAGCTTCTGGACGAGCTATATAAGCTCTTTATCTTCGTTGTTTTATTCATTCATCATATTTTCTCTTTGTATTAGGGTTTTCTCTGGTTTTCTTTGTATTCGTCTGCTTACTTTTGTAAGTGTTTGTATTGTTGTTCTTATCATCTGCTGATTTAAACAATCAGCAGAAGACTCTGTATGATCTTATTGATCTTATAGTCTCAGTGATTTGCTGAGACTACTTGGGTATTTGGGGGGGCACTATTTGGGTTGGATAATAAAGATTTTGTCACTGTTTTTGTCGCTATACCTTGTGTTCATGTGTTGATTCTTTATTGTTTGTGTTGATGAATCGTTTGTATTGAGAAACCCTAAATTTCTACATGGTATCAGAGCCATAGGCTCTTGATTCTGGTCTTTTTCTTGTTTTATTCCGCTGTTCATCTTTGTATCTTAGATCTGATCTAAATAATAGATCTGTATCTTGTCTGTCTTATAACATATCTGATCTTCTAAATAGATCTTGTCTATTATTGTTTAGTCTGTGATTCTTAGATCTAGGGTTCCTGAGGTCAACTATTGTTGATCACCTTGGAGTATCATCTTGGTGAGTACTTGGATTGGAAGCTGGCACTCTGGTTTGGATCTTGATTCTGGAGTATTATATTGATTGCTCTTTGGTCGTGTAACCCTAAGTTAAGGTTACAGACTACGAGTTCTGGTGAGATCGTTCTTGTCTTATCTTGTGTCTAGGGCAAAGGCCCGGGTTAGGAGGACAGGAATTGTGCCAACTATTTGGTGTCTTGTTTGTTTTTTGATCATCTGTTATTGTGTTGTTTGTTTACCTGTCTTATATTACTATATATATATAGTTAATAAAGAGCTCATGTGTTAAGATCTGCGTGGGCACCTATGAGTGATGAACCCATGATCTGAACACTGACACAGCTTCGCTCTCTAGGGTTGTTATCTGTTATCATTGATATCTTGTTCTTGGTTCTTCTTTATTGATTATTTTTTGATTGTTTGATCTGTGCATTACCATGGGTGACAATGTGAACCCTAATGGTGGTGGTGGGGCTGTCATCAACACTGGAGGTGGTGGTGACCCATCACCACCCCCCAATACTCTAATAAGCAAGTTAGATATTGGTGATCCTCTGTACATTCATCCTAGTGATACTAGTACCTTGTCTATTATCACTATTAAGTTGAAAGGTATAGAGAACTACTCTGTATGGGCAAGCTCTATGAAGCTTGCTCTTGAAGCCAAAAATAAGTATGGCTTCATTGATGGTTCCACTGTTAGGTCTGTTGATGATGATGTCCTAGGAAAACAGTGGGATAGGTGTAATTCTGTGGTATTAACTTGGTTGCTTAATTCTGTTAGTGAAGAACTGTTCTTAGGGCAGGTGTTTTCTAAATTGGCTAGAGATGTTTGGGTAGATCTTAAGGAGACCTATGATAAGGTAGATGGTTCTGTGGTCTTTAACTTGTATCAGAAGATTAATTCTATAACTCAAAATGGAAGTACTGTTTCGGAATATTACCATAAACTTAATACAATGTGGAAGCAGTTGGACTCTATAGTTCAACTGCCTACATGTTCATGTGCTGCTTCAAATAAATTCAATGATTTCAATACTTTAATAAAACTAATGCAGTTCCTTATGGGTTTGGATGAAATTTATCAACCTGTTAGGACTAATCTTCTTATGCAAGACCCTTTGCCATCTGTGAAGACTGCTTTCTCTATTGTATCCAAGGAGGAGTCTCATAGAGGCTCTAGTTCTGGAACAAAGGGTACAAATGTATCCTTTGCTACCAGAACTTCTCAGTCTTTTGACCCTAGAAAAAGGACCAATAGAGGTCCCAATCCTAATCTGAAGTGTAACCATTGCAATAAGCTTGGTCACACTACTGATAGGTGTTTTGAATTGGTTGGATATCCACCTGGTTTCAAAAGAGGTGTTCCTGGTCAGCCTAATAGACCTAACAACCTTGGTGGAACTGGAGGGAAATCTAACCAGTCTAGTTCTGTGACTACTAATAATGGTTCTTCTAGTGCCTCTGTTCCTTTTACTTCTGAACAGATAAGCAAATTGATGAGCCTTATTGGTGATAAAAGTGGAAATGAAACTACTCAGTCTAATAATGTAGGAGGTAATCAAAATGTTATCCATGGTTTCTCTAGTGCTTCTGTTTTAAGTAGGTTGAGTAGTGTTTTTAAAAAATTTTCTGGTTGTTCTAGTTTTCTTAAAACAGCACTTCTCCTGAAGTGGATCATGGACTCAGGGGCTAACCATCATATGGTTGGCACTGATGAGTACATGATCAGCTGGACAGATGTTTCACAATTTGATGTAACTGTGAAACATCCAAATGGGTCAAGTGCAAAGGTCATGAAAATAGGAGACATCAAGTTGGGAAACAATATCATCCTAACAGATGTGTTCTATATTCCTGACTATTGTGTAAATCTTGTTTCTGTTAGTAAATTAGCTAAGGATAATAAATTGAGTGTACTTTTTGATGATCATGCTTGTTATGTCCAGGATTCCAAGTCCAAGAGAATCATGGAGACTGGTAAAGAGCATGATGGTTTGTACTTTATAGGTTCTAATGTGAGTAACAGTTCTGTTTGTTTTAATAGTTCTAGTGGTGTTAACCTATGGCACAGTAGGTTAGGACACCCTTCTGACCAAGTTCTAGCTGTGTTAAAAGGTAGTCTTGATGTTGATACAACTCATTCTGGTCCATGTGAAGTGTGTCATAAAGCTAAACAAGTTAGAGTACCTTTTCCTTTAAGTGATCATAAATCCAAAGAAGTAGGAGAGTTAGTTCATCTAGATGTATGGGGTCCTTATAGGGTAACTAGTAAGGAAGGTTTTAAATACTTCTTAACAATAGTGGATGACTACTCTAGATCTGTTTGGGTATATTTACTTAAAGGGAAACATGAAGTTTTTGATAATATAAAAACATTTTATGAACTTGTTAAAACTCAGTTTAAAAAGAATGTCAAGATTTTCAGAAGTGATAATGGTACAGAATTTGTAAATAAGCAAATGTCTAGTTTTTGTAATTCAAAGGGGATAATGCACCAAACATCTTGTGTGCATACTCCCCAACAGAATGGGATTGTTGATAAGTAGAGCTGACAAATGTGTTTTAGTTGGTTATTCTGTTTTTAAAAAGGGTTATAAACTTTGGTGTTTAGAATCCAAACAATTTGAGTTTTCCAGAGATGTTAAATTTTATGAAAATATTTTTCCATTCAAAACAGATTCTGGAAAACTTGATTATAAAAATCTTAATCACTTAAACTTTTTTGATGTTTATGATAGCACAAGCATTGAAGGTTCTAATAATAATAATAGTAGTAATAATGATCCCGATGATGAAGGGGGAACTAGTGTTTCTCATGAACACTCCCCTGAGAAGGGATTAGATGACTCATCTAGAGTCACTAGTGAGGTAGATCATGTTGATCAGCCACCTAGTGACTTAGGAATAAGAGGGACTGATTCCTCTCATAGGGTAGAGGGTTCAAATGATGAGAACCATACTCCTGAGGGACATAGGACTCAAACTAGAAGGTCTGAGAGAAGTTCTGTTTTACCTAAAAGATTTGATGATTTTATAGTAGAAGGTAAAGTTAAATATGGAGTAGAAAAAGTAGTTAATTACTCTGTGTTATCTTCTGAAAATTTTTGTTTTGTGTCCAGTCTTAATAAGACTGTTGAGCCCAGTAGTTATTCAGAGGCCTCTAAGGATCCAAGGTGGATAGAGGCCATGAATGATGAAATGGAAGCTCTCCATAGGAACCAAACATGGGTTTTGACTGACCTTCCAAAAGGCAGAATACCCATTGGTTGTAAATGGGTCTATAAGGTTAAATATAAGTCAAATGGAGAAGTTGAAAGGTTTAAAGCCGGGCTTGTTGCCAAGGGCTATAACCAAAGCGAAGGTCTTGATTTTGGAGAGACCTTCTCTCCTGTAGTAAAAATGGTCACTGTAAGGTGTGTCATTAGTTTAGCTATCCAAAACTCTTGGCCTTTATATCAACTTGACATTAATAATGCCTTCTTATATGGGTCAATTGATGAGGATGTTTATATGACATTACCTGAAGGATATTATCCTAATAATGAAACCAAGGTTTGTAAATTGGTCAAATCATTATATGGCCTTAAACAGGCCCCTAGGAAATGGAATGAAAAGTTGACCAAGGTTTTATTAGACATGGGTTTTAAACAAAGTATTTGTGATTATTCTTTGTTTGTTAAAAGTAAAGGAGATGTGTTTGTTACCTTGCTTGTTTATGTAGATGATATAGTTATTACAGGTAATAATGAACTTGAGATTACTAATTGTAAAACTATGTTACAAACAAACTTTAAGATAAAAGACTTAGGGAAACTTAAGTATTTTCTTGGTATTGAGGTGTTGTATGATAATAATGAAATATGTTTGACTCAGAGAAAGTATTGTATGGAGTTGCTTAATGAGTTTGGATACTTAGGTTGCAAACCCATTAACACTCCTATAGAACAGAGTTATATTGTTTCAGCAAAGGATGCTAAGCAAAGTCCTGTGCTGGATAATATAACAGGATATCAGAAGTTGATTGGGAAACTGATCTACTTGTCTTTGACAAGACCTGATATTAGTTATAGTGTTCAGTTTCCGAGTCAGTTCATGCACAAACCCACCAAGTGTCATCTTCAAATAGCTTTAAGACTACTAAGGTACTTAAAGCTATCACCTGGTAAAGGGATTATGTTTAAAAGGTCTCAAAGTTTTAACTTAAAAGGATATGTTGATGCTGACTGGGCAAAATGCCTGGTTACTAGAAAATCTGTAACAGGTTTTGGTATTTTTCTGGGAGATTGTTTAGTCTCCTGGAAAAGTAAGAAGCAAAGTACTATAGCCAGATCATCTACTGAGGCTGAGTACAGAGCTATGTGCTCAGCCACCTGTGAGATAATCTGGCTTAAAAATCTGCTGGGTGAGTTACAAGTTGATTGTAAATTGCCAGTAAATCTTTATAGTGACAGCAAGGCTGCTATTTCCATAGCAGCCAATCCTGTCTTCCATGATAGAACTAAGCACTTTGAAATTGATCTTCATTTCATAAGGGAAAAGATTTCAGATGGAATTTTACAAACTGTAAAAGTTCCTTCTGATCAGCAACTTGCTGATATTTTTACCAAAGGTTTGAATGTTGATCAGCATAATTTTTTATGCTCCAAGTTGGGCATGAGAGATATGTTTAACATTTGAATTAAGGGGGCGTGTTAAAAATATTGGCTCTAGTTAATTCTAATGTTAAACGGTGTTGGGCTCATTTGGCTCAGTATTTTGTATTGGGCTAAAATTGCTTTGTGGTTATTGGGCTTCAATATTGGGCTCAGTTTATTGTGTTTAACTGATGGTTGTTACGAGTTGTTGGTTCGCAGTTAATCTGAGCCGTTGGATTGTTTATGTGGAGACTTAATCTGGAACGTTGGATTGGCATCTTCTCTGAAGCTTCTGGACGAGCTATATAAGCTCTTTATCTTCGTTGTTTTATTCATTCATCATATTTTCTCTTTGTATTAGGGTTTTCTCTGGTTTTCTTTGTATTCGTCTGCTTACTTTTGTAAGTGTTTGTATTGTTGTTCTTATCATCTGCTGATTTAAACAATCAGCAGAAGACTCTATATGATCTTATTGATCTTATAGTCTCAGTGATTTGCTGAGACTACTTGGGTATTTGGGGGGCACTATTTGGGTTGGATAATAAAGATTTTGTCACTGTTTTTGTCGCTATACCTTGTGTTCATGTGTTGATTCTTTATTGTTTGTGTTGATGAATCGTTTGTATTGAGAAACCCTAAATTTCTACACATTATCTGGAATTAATTGTCTAAAGGGATCCATGGAAAACTTTATTAACAAAACATATGGTCATTTTTACAAGTGTGTTCTAATTATGAAAACTATGCTACAAACTGTTGGAAAATTAAGCTCTTGATTGAAGACAAAAACACACATTGAACGAACTTGTTCGACTCTTTTGATTATTTATCAACGAAAGCACACAAATTACACTATTCCGAACCATCTATTTATACTAAACAATCCTTGGAGAATAAGTAACCTACATGTTCAATAGTATTAGTATTACAATACACTTACGAAACGAATGAGCATGAGAGTTACTTCACTTACTATGCATATAATCCTTCCACCATATCAAGATTTATCATGAATGTATGCTTTATGCGGAGCTTTCAGTACCTGCAGGGAGACTGGATTGTCATTGTGAAATTGTGTTACAACCCAAACAGGAGAACTCATCCCAAAAGACTAGTCTAATGGGAGAGAGAGCCCACTTGGATTATAAACCCAACATTGGTTGCCCATACAACCGATGTGGGACAACTCCCATACCTTGCAATGGGTTCGGTCCATAACAAATTGCTTGACTGGTTTCCAGCCTAGTTTGGAGAGTATTGGAATCAGAGTGATTTCTCTGGTGGACGTATAAGAAAAAAACAATTTAATTTATGGTAGAAACATGGAAGTTAAAACTCGAAAGTGTCAGCCAAGGAGCAGAGGCGTCCCCAAGTATTTATGTACCCTATCCGAGCCATTAAAAAATATGCCCCCTTAGGCTTTAACGAATTAAATAATCTAAACTAAATCCAAATTCAAAGCTATAACAAACAATTAACAATTAAGATTAGGGCTCAATTATAGCTACTTCAACAAAACCCCCAATTATAAATTTGTAAAAATTACCTAATTAAGTAATTACACCTAATTTTAAGGCACAACAAGACACCTAATTGCAATAATAGTTCATCAATCCTGCGACAAACATATAAAATACACAAAACCTAAGTACCCAGCAAAGTAAATATGCTACACCGAAAGTTATAAAAAAACATAAAGGACGATTTTATAACTGAAATCTTAAAACTGTTAGAAAAAAATTGAAATCTTAAATATTAAATTTAAAATAAAATTACAATCTAGATGATGATAAACAACTAAACATTCAATTCACAAATTGCAATTTGGAATTTCGACTCTCGATGTTCGTTTTTTGCAGGTGCCACCATCTGAATATAATATCGACTTTTTTAATTTTTTTATTTATTAGGAGGGTGTTTGGCTCTCCTTATTTTCATCTTATGACTTTTCTAAAAAGTCATAAGTTATTTTAAAAGTGTTTGGATGATGGTTTGAAAATGACTTTTTAGGTTTGAATTAGGTGAAAAGGAGGTGGAAAAAGAGTTAAGTTATAAGTTAGAAATGTATGACTTTTTGGAAAAGGAGATAAGGAAATGGAAAAGGAGATAAGTAATAAGTTATAAATTTATCCAAATATGCTCTAGGTTAAATAGGCATTGGGCTAATAAATGTTATGGGCTATTGAGTAGTTAATTTTTTGGTTTTAAACTGATTATTATTGGGCCCAACTTTTAAGTGTAAATAAGTTCTCTATTAAAAAAAAAAATACACACATATATATAAAAATTTTATAAAAATTGTGCCCCCGATGAAAATGGGCCCAAGCCGGTTTGCCTCCCCGGCTTGGGCCATAGCCGGCCCTGCCAAGGAGATAAAACAATTTAGGACTGAAGTCAACACACGTGGAAGCATTCAGCATGTTAACCTTGTACGTTTTCGTGGGTTCTTTGCGCAAGGTAACGATAAGTTGTTAGTGTAGATTTCATGCCAAATGGTTCTCTACACTCTTTATCCTTTCCATGAAAAACGTCAAGATGATGTTCTAAACTGGGAAACTAGGTATCAGATTGCACTAGGAAGTGCAATAGGGTTGGTTTTAAAGGTTTCTGTATAAATATTATTATGAATTTCTGAGTGAATAATATGGTTTACATGGAGCCCTTTATATAGGGATATATTACAATCAAATAGGAACCGATAAATATTACTAAATATAAGATAAACCTATTCTAAATAGAATACAACTCTAAGAGATAATGGATAATGATGATAGATGATAATTATCGGTTAAGACTCCCCCGCAGTTCGAGCGGGCGTAGGACAAACGCTCAAACTGGACCGAAAAGCTTCAAACAATTGTCGCGAAATCCCCTTTGTAAAAATATCTGCATACTGTAATGAAGATGGCACATGTAACACACGAATATCCCCAACTCTCACCTTCTCCCGAACAAAATGGATGTCTATCTCTATATGTTTGGTCCGCTGGTGCTGGACAGGATTATCCGAGAGATAGACCGCAGACACATTATCACAATAAATAACTGAGGCACGACGAAGAGGAAGATTTAACTCTAACATCAGATTTCGAAGCCAGGTGGCCTTAGCAACGGCGTTCGCAACTCCACGGTACTCAGCCTCTGCACTGGATCGAGAAATAGTTGGCTGACGTTTGGATGACCAGGAAACCAAGTTGTCACCAAGGAAAACGCAGTAACCACTAGTAGACCGTCGAGAATCTGGGCAGCCGCCCCAATCGGCATCAGAATAAGCAACCAACGAATGAGTAGTGGACTTAAGAATGCGAATGCCATAAGTCAACGTGCCCTGAATATAACGAATAATCCGTTTGAGAAACGCATAATGAGGCTCTCGTGGCTGGTGCATGAATAAGCAAATCTGCTGTACGGCATAAGAAATATCCGGACGTGTGAAAGTGAGATATTGGAGAGCACCGGCCAGACTACGATATAACGTAGGGTCATGGAATAAAGGCCCATCAGAAGCACTTAGCTTCGCAGAGAGATCCACTGGAGTAGCACATGGTTTGCAGTTAGTCATATTAGCCCGTGAGATAATATCTTTGGCGTATTGGGCCTGATCCAGAAATAACCCCTTTGCGTCCCTGGTGACTTTAATTCCTAGAAAATGGTGCAGAGGGCCCAAGTCTATCATAGTGAACTCCCGTGAGAGAGTCGAAATAATATCATTCAAAAAAGAAGCTGAAGAAGCCGTAAGGACGATATCATGAACATATAATAATAAATAAGCAACCTGGTCACCCTTGTTATAAATAAATAAAGATTTGTCGCATGTGCTACTACGAAAACCATGGGCCAAAATATAATTGGCAAAACGCATATACCAAGCGCGAGGGGCCTGCTTAAGTCTATAAAGAGACTTCTTCAATCTGCACACAAAATTAGGATACCGCTGATCGACAAACCCAGTCGGTTGATGCATAAAAACCGTCTCATTCAGGTGCCCGTGGAGGAAGGCGTTCTTGACATCCAACTGATGGATAGGCCAAGAGCGGGAAACTGCAATAGAGAGAACAGTGCGGATTGTAGCCGGCTTGACAACCGGGCTAAAAGTGTCCTCGCAATCAACTCCCACTGTTTGGGATTTTCCATTAACGACCAACCGTGCTTTATACCTTTCCAGAGTCCCATCTGATTTAAACTTGTGCTTGAAAAGCCACATACATCGAATAACCGGGCGATCAACCGGTCGTGGCACAAGTTCCCATGTTTCATTTTCCTGTAACGCACTAAACTCGGTTTGCATGGCATGCAACCAATGAGGGTCGGCAAAGGCATGGGCATATGTCTTGGGTACGGGAGAGACGGTGGTGGCGTGTAGAATTTTGGCTTTGGAGCGGGTGGTCATGGGATGGGAGTTGGTAGTAGGGCGGATGGTGGTGGTGGAGGTGGGGCCGTAGGTGGTGGTGGTTGAGCCGTAGGTGGTGGCTGGGTGGTGGGAGCTGCCGTGGCAGAGGAGGGGGCCGGTGGTTGTCTGGGTCGACGGGTATAGGTAATGGGATAAGGTGTAGTGGCAGGGTGAATGTTGGGCTGGACGGTGGAGGGTATGGGCAGGCTGGGTGGTGGTCGGATGAAAGAGAAACCCGGGGGGGCTGTCTCGTCCAAAAAACGATAAGAAGAGGGGTTAGTGGGAATGGTGAAGGGAAAAGTAGTCTCGTCAAAAGTGACATGGCGAGAGATGTGAACCTTGCCAGTGGTAGGGTCGAAGCACCGGTAGCCCCGAAAATCCGGGGGGTACCCAAGGAAGATACATCTAATGGATCTGGCATTTAATTTATGGGGTTGGGTGGCGGATTGGTTTGGGTAGCAAGCACATCCGAACACACGAAGGTGGTCATATGTGGGATGCCGAAGGTAAAGGACGAAGGTGGGTGTATAAAAGTTTAGACGTTTAGTGGGAAGGATGTTATGTAAGTAGGTAGCGGTGTGTAGGGCTTCGACCCAAAAGGAAGGTGGTAAATGGGCATGGACGAGTAGAGCCCGAATGATGTCGTTTAGACGACGAATCATCCGTTCGGCCCGTCCGTTTTGTGAGGAGGTTTGAGGGCAAGAAAAACGGAAAAGGAGACCGTTTTGAGTGGCAAAGGTCTTAAAGGCATTGTTGTCAAATTCGCCGCCTAGGTCACATTGGAAAGATTTGATGTTTCTTTGAAACTGGGTGGCAATAAGGCGGTGAAATTTGACAAACGTGGGGAAGGTTTCAGACTTATATCTGAGCGGATAGACCCAGATAAAGTGTGAAAAATTATCAATTAAAACCGATAATTATCATCTATCATCATTATCCATTATCTCTTAGAGTTGTATTCTATTTAGAATAGGTTTATCTTATATTTAGTAATGTTGACAAACAAAGGAGTACGACATATAAGATAAACCTATTCTAAATAGAATACAACTCTAAAAGTTTGTAATAACCACCCTATTATTCTTCTTATTTGTCAAACTTTTTTCAGAAGATCTTCCACATCATAAGAAGAATAATAGGGTGGTTATTGTAGTTTCACCAATTGGAGGCCTAGTTCTTGTCTTATGTATAGTTATGCTTACAATTTATATGAAAAAGAGGAACTTGGTTGGAAAAACAACAATGGAGGGATCATTGGTGGCATTTGTCTACAGAGATTTGCAAATAGCCACAAAAACTTCACCGATAAGTTGGGAGGGGGTGGTTTTGGTTCAGTTTTCAAGGGGGTACTTTGCGATTCGTCCATTGTGGCAGTGAAAAAACTCGAAAGTGTCAGCCAAGGAGATAAACAATTTAGGAGTGAAGTCAGCACGCTTGGGAACATTCAACATGTTAACCTTGTACGTCTTCGTGGGTTCTGTGCGCAAGGTAACGATAAGTTGTTAGTGTATGATTACATGCCAAATGGTTCTCTACACTCCCATCTTTTCCATGAAAAACAAGATGATATTCTAAACTGGGAAACTAGGTATCAAATTGCACTAGGAATTGCAAGAGGGTTGGTTTATCTACATGAAAAGTGTAGACACTGTATAATTCACTGTGACATAAAGCCAGGAAACATTCTTTTAGATGCCGATTTCTGCCCAAAAATTGCAGATTTTGGCCTGGCAAAGGTTGTGGGTCGAGAATAATTAGTCGTGTTTTGACAACTATAAGAGGGACAAGAGGCTATCTAGCGCCAGAATGGTTAGCAGGGGTGGCTATCACAGTGAAAGCAGACGTTTTCAGCTATGGAATGATGCTTTTTGAACTAGTAACTGGTAAAAGAAATGTAGAGCAAAATAAAGATTCGAGCTTTACATTCTTCCCTAATATAGCTGCAAGTGTTGTTATGGAAGGAGGCGATATCCTTAGCCTACTAGACAGTAGGTTAAAGAGGGAAGGTAATGTTGATCAAGTTACAAGAATTTGTAAAGTTGCATTTTGGTGTATCCAAGATGAGGTGGACAGTAGGCCTACAATGAGCCAGGTGGAACAAATTCTTGAAGGGAGTTTAGATGTGAGCAATCCTCCGATCCCACAATCTGTCCAGTTCTTGTTTGATGACACTGAGAATCTTGTTTTCTTTGAGTCGTCCTCGACTAGGTGTTCAGAAATACAAAGAAATTCCTCAAATGGTGATTCCCAACCTAAGGATGCATGTTCTTGAAAATATGTTCAGTTTATTTATATCTACAGATCACGTTTGAGCGGAAACATGGTTTCCTATACACATCTAATCCTTTGATGCTAAAAGTTTGTGTTCAAATGTAATTGTAAGTTTTTTATTATTATTTTTTTATTTGAAGTCTCTAGATATAAGGTCTATTTATGCTTATGTTGTTATGTACAGGGCCGGCCAGAGGGGGGTGCGGGGAGGACTCCCGGCCCGGGCCCAATATTCTATGGGGCACATCCACAGGCAGTGGCGAAACTACGACCATATAAATTTTGATCGTTCATCCAGTGAGTTTTTGTATGTTTGACTCTCAAGGATGGTTAGTTGAACAGTGGGTGATGCGAAAAAAGAAGAAAAGTTTTAACTGTAGTCACGGAAATGTTTTCTGATCTGTAAAATCGTCACAGAGGAAAGTGAAAGTTAGTGGTGTGTTTCGTAAAGACAAGATCTGATGGAGGGTGTTTTTGTCATTTAACCATCTCATAAAAAAGAGTGAACATCTATTTATATAGTGGTCAATGTCACTGTAGTGTTGTACGATGCATTCTTTCTTTTTTAGTGTTTTAATTATGTTTTAGTCTTTAGATATTTAACTAGTGTATATAATAGTTAATGATTTAATCTAAGCCTTTCATTATACTAGAATTTTTTCCCACTTTATTAATTTTGCTAAATTTTGATACTCCTGTATTTGATTTTGTTTATAACATTTCATGGTTATATTTTATCACTCTTTTATTCTTTTCTTAATAGTTTTACATTGGTCATACCACTGAAAAGAAGAAGACTAACGACAAGCGACCCTATAACCATTAGTAGATAACCATGAAACTTTAGCTCACTTAAGTGAAAAAAAAAAGCTTGAGGATTAACGATGAGATTTATCAAAAAACGAAATGTTAGAGAATATAAACCGTGAAGAGTTAATTCATCAATTTGATATTACTTCAATCGTCGTTTAAAAAAATGGTTTAAGTTATTTACTTCGTTAAGGCCCAAGGCTAGGGGGTACATTTTTCGCGTCTCGGCCCAGGTATAACAATTCTCGGAGCCGGCCCTGGTTATGTATATAGGCCTATTTGTTTTAGAAGTTTAACATTATCTTTTGGTGAGTGATTTGTATGATGAGTTAAGAAAATGTGTACTCCATTTATGAATTATGACTTACCGTAGAGAGGTGATGTAGAATGAGATAGTTCTTATTAGTGTAAAACTAAGATATTATGGTCAAGTTTTTAACATATATATAGTGTTTATCACTTATCAGGATCCGATACATTTCTTAGAATTCAATTGTAATGAGTTGGCAAGCATTTGTTGGATTTTCAACATAAACATTGTTCACATCCGCTACTTTAACTAGCAGATTACTAAACACCAAACATGTTTCAAAACTTGACCACAACCATGTCAAAAACTCCACATCACCTGCATCACATAAGATTCATATTATGCTCGTGTCCAAGTTAGCGGTTAGTTGATCATGGGTGCCAAAACTATATATTCGAGGCATCAAACCAACTTTTAATTTAGACTTTTTGTAAAAAAAAAATCGACTGTTTCTTTTTATCCAAGTTTGACATTGATCGTCAATGAAAAAAAAAAACTATATAATTTATAGTTGGTGGGCTAAAAATTATATATGTATGTATAGGGTTGAGTTATTCTACAAAGACTACAAAAAATGAGAAGGGTGAGAAGGATACAAAAAACACAATAGATCATGAAATATGACACAATGAGCCACAAAATATAACACAGTGCAAAAAAATATAACACGATGCTGAAGAAAAAAGACACAATGAATTGAAAAAATGACACAATGATGAAAATAAGAAACGACACAATGGTACATAAAAGACACAATGATATAACGCATATTCTAAAACCTACAAGCTAAAACCCCAAAAAACGAAGACCTAAAAACTAACGTCGTAGGGTTCGATAAGATGATTCCAATGCCGCTTGAATGAGTTCAATTGGAGCCCGTTTGATACCCTTCCTACGACTTCCTATTTTTCTTTCAATGTGTATGTGATCCTAACGCTAATTAGATAAATTAATGAGATGAGATTGATTCTTTTTTACTTTGTTTCATATGGAATATTTTTTTGCAATAAATTTACTTTTGGGCCAAGAGTAGAGTTTTAACTGTCCAACAAAATCGGATACATATTAATTATTTCGAAATTTTGAAGCAGGCCCATTTATCTTGTTTTTTTTTTTAACTTCAACTTCATTCAAAAACAAAGACCGATAGGCCTCAAAGCGAGGACTAACGGCTCAAAACAACAAATACAACGGGTAATTAACCCAATTATCCCACGAAACATCCTTAAACTTTGATCTATGTTTACATCAAAAGAAAGAAAGTCTTTTAATATTAGCAATTAAAATTCTACCCGTTGTCTTCTTATCTTGAAAAACCTTCTCATTACGCGCTTGCCAAATACACCAACAAGCAATAACGATGATGTCGTGCACTAAGATCTTTCCCCATTTCCCCCTTGGGCTTCTTTGTACAGCTGCAACAAAACACGGAGTCGAAAACAATAATTGGTCTGAGTGGGTCTAGGCCCATTTATCTTGTTGAACTGGGGTTGCGACTTCTTGCGAGTGGGTCTAGGCTTCTCATGTTATTGAATCAAGCATATTAGCATATATATACTCGCGAGCTATTCAAGACTGATTAAAAAGTATTAAAAATAAATATGATTAAATTAGAGTTAATCTACTCAGTAGACTTTTGGGTCCAGCTTGACTGCTTGAGTAACGAAATACTCGACCAATATTGAGTTTTTGCTATTGGCATTTACATCCGTTTTGTGTGGGTACGTATTCACTCAACTCATTATTTGAGTTCACACTATTACCATTTAGCATTAGTGGTCGAAAAAGTTGTCACAAATTAGTAATGATGCGACGAGAGTCTAAATGATCTCTAAATATCCGGTCACAAACCAAGAGTATATATTAGTTGCTAAAAAAGCAGTCGTAAATATCCACCCCGTCGCAGATTTTCTCAAATTTGTTTTGCAACGAGGGTTATATGTGATTGCCAATGTGTGGCATCAGTTGCAGATGGCTTTTTATGACCATGATGATTGTTATAAATACTCAGTTTTGTATGAGACTAAAAATCAATTGATCATGATTACCTGGAGTGCGTGAGATCAATCACGATAACTGATATGAGCCAAGATCAATAATATTCCAGTAGCTCCTTAAGTGACTAAAGTCCCAGTTTGGAAATAAAAGATGGACTTTCGAGCTTGAGGATGATTCATTTTTAAGGGAGGACAGGGTGCTTACCATGGAGCACCTTCACCACACTAACCATAGCCCGTCACCTGGCGACACCACCCGTGAAGCATCCGGGTACTCCTCTCTCCTTTTCATCTCTCTCTCTCTCTCCCTCCCTCTCTCTCCCTCCCTCTCTCTCTCTCCCTCTTTCCCTCTCTCCCTCTCTCCCTCTCTCTCTCTCTCTCTCTGTGCACACGTGAAGCAGACCATGAAAAATATGGTACACGGGACTACCCAGAAACCACTACCCAGATCACTGGCGGCGGTGAACTCGTAGGGGTAGTAGGGTACCCATGCCAAAATAGTTACCCTTTGAACATAACTTTTTAAAAATAGACATCAGGTTCTAGGCTTAACCAAAGTAATTACCCATGATTTCCTCCTATAGGAAGCCGCCACATTAACTTAACCGGCTGAAACGTCTAGGATTTAGCCTACTCTTTTCGGTAAAAATTGATGGCTAAGTCTATACGTTTGATGAACTTGCCGGCCAACCTGGCTGAGCCTACTCTTTTTGTGAATTTTGTCAACTCACCTTGCGCTTTTGGTGAATTTTGTTGGCTCAGCCTCCCCTTTCGATGATAACTTTAGTAAATACAAAATTTACTTTCTAATTTGAAAATTTCAAGTAAAAGATGACTATTTTTGGAATATTCACTTTTATTTATTTGTTTTTCAAACGGCGAAAGATTTTATAAAACCGGGTCAGCAAGGAGTTGTACAACCCACAACAACAGTCTTTACATAAATACATACATACGTAAACATTTTGATTTCCTTCACCTTTCGCTTGTCGGAATGAAGTTAGAGTTGAAGTCCTTTTCATTTCTCTCCTTCCAATGATGCCGTAATGTGGAAAGAACAATTGCACTTATAGACTTCTAGTTGTTGACACGACCCAACATCATCCGAAATGGGAAGTTTTAAACCGATGAAAACATGCCATGATATTGATCGAGCCCACAAGCATTCAAGCAACAAATGCTCTATTGCTTCTTGCAGGGGCGCGACTTTATAGGGGCGACTGACACCCTGAAATTTTCGCTCAAAAGTTCTGATTATAAAATATTCGTATAGAATTTTTTTGGTATATTGCAGAACTCGCTAGGCACTACCAACTCGGCCGATTGGAGAGTTGCGAGTATTCGGCCTAGTCGGGCGAGTACTCAGACGTCGAATCGGCCTACGCGGGGAGTACTCGGAATATTCGGCCAACTCGGCTATACTCGGTGACCCACCTTGTAGCGAGTACTCGACGAGTAATCGGTCAACTCAGATGACTTTTGCAACTATGGGTATATACGGTTTCGACCCCTCGTAACCGGTACTCTCCCCCCTCCCCCCGTGACTTCCAAAAGATAGAACCAGAGTTTGTTCCAATCGAAAGCAGTGTGACTGCACAGATACGACAACGACTCTCCAAGAAAAGAGATGAAACCTAGTTTTAATCTATATTGTGGTCATGTACTGGGCTAATGGGCATGTTTAAAACTAAACGTACAACCCAATATGTTACCAAAGGGCCTAGATGAATAAAAGAGAAACCATAAAAGTTTAAATGTTGTAGATTTAGCATAAATCCAGTTTTAACATTCTTTTTTTAACATATTGGTCACACATATTAAATTTAGCATTTATTACTTTTGTTTTTTAATTATTTAACTTAATAAAAAAATATTAGCATTTTTGTTTCGTTTGCTACATCGTACCACATTATATGGTACATCATACCGGAACGATCAGAAATGAGCCTACCCTCCCTCGTACCAAATTTTAGGGACCTAGCGAATTGTGATCTCGTTCCACGTTCCCGTACCTGAGCGTACCACGAATCGTGCGACTATACTTCCGACCCCTCGAAATTTCTGCTCAAGCTTCGCCACTGGCTTCTTGTGCAATACCGCATCTAGAACACTTTATCTCGACCCCTTGCAAACCCTGTCTAATTAAAGTCGTTTTAGAAGAAATTCTTCACATATAGGCCCGCTGACCGAAAATGAGTAAACATAGTGTTTGGGGTAAAGTTATAACATCCTTTCATGGGACTATCGGTGTAACATTAATCCCGACAAAAATGGTGGATCTGTGCGTGATAGCCACGTCATGCCACATCAGCACAAATGACCATGTCACTATGCCACATCAGCAAAAAATAGCTGCATCCCCATGCCACATCAGCAAAAATAGCCACGTCAGCAAAAAAACTAACGATGGCTAGTCCGATGGTGACACATGCAAATAAGTTGAAACTACAATGTGATGGTGAACAATTTTATAGTTCAGTGTGTCTGCGGCCAATAATCAATAGTTCTGGGTGTTAAAATTATCCAATTTCCCAAAAAAAAAAACTATTTTTCCTCAATACAAAATGTGATATATAAAGGATTTATTTTATCATTATCTATTATATATAGATTATAGTAGTTATCGTTTATCTATTAGCTAGTTTATGGTTATCTATTAGTCTACTGTTTCCTAAGAGTCTTATGATTGTAACTCTATTTAAACTCAGCTTTTGATCAATAAACCTTCAACATTTTGGCTGATATCAAAATCTCATATGGTATCAGAGCAGAAGCTCCGATTCTAAACTTAAAAAAACCGACCGGCCATGGCCGGAGATGAAGAACCACCAAAACAGTCCTCCGGCAGTGGGAAGACCGACGACAAAACCATCGATTCAAATTCTCCTTATTATATACACCCTTCTGATTCGCCAAGACAAATACAAGTTAACGAGCTCCTTAACGATAGCAATTATAATGATTGGATTCAAGAGATGACGAATTTCTTGTTTGCCAAAAACAAGATCGGGTTCGTTGATCATTCTATACCCAAGCCAGAGAAGACAGACAACATGTATATGGCTTGGATGCGATGTGATGCAATGATAAAAGGATGGCTAACGACCGCGATGGAGAAGGAGATACGGGCTAGTGTCAAATACGCTCACACCGCTGCGGAAATATGGAAAGACTTACAAGAAAGGTTTGAAAAGGAAAGTGCTCCACGTGCATATGAATTGAAGCAGTCCCTTACAATTTCTCGCCAAGAAGGTGCTTCCGTTTCAGCATATTACACGAAACTAAGAAGTCTTTGGGATGAAATCCAAACTGTACTACCCATACCACGCTGCACTTGCGGAGATTGTTCGTGTCAAATCGGGAAAAGGCTATTAGAATTTCAAGAGAAAGAGAGATTGTATGAATTTCTTATGGGTTTGGATGCTGAATTTTCAACCATAAGAACTCAACTTTTGTCCATGAAGCCGAATCCGACTTTGGGAGAGGCATATCGTATGGCCTCCGAGGATGAGCAGCAAAGAAATATTACGGCTGGGAAGAGAATTCAGACAGAAGGTGCAGCGTTCCAGGTCAATTATAGAAACAATGGATCTGATTCCCAGCAAAGAAAGAAGGACGTAAAAAAATCAAGCACTAATGAGACCGGGCATTGTACTTTTTGCGGGCGAGAAGGACACAAGCGAGAGGCTTGCTTCAAGCTTGTAGGATATCCGGAATGGTGGCCCGGTAAGAAGAATGAGAAGATGAAATCAAAGGTTGCTTGCGTCGATAATGATCTGAAAGATGTCAAGACTATGGCGGGTTTAACCGATGAGCAATACGAGATCCTTCTTAAGCACTTGGGTGAAGCAGAAGGCAAAAACGCATGTGAAAATATTCGGAAAGCTAATATGGCGGGTAAGGTTAATGCATCATCAACTGATCCCGATGATCCCGATGATTGGATTGTTGATTCGGGTTCAACCGACTATATCGTCTATGAAAATAATTATCTTGACAATATTGTTAAAGGTGATAAAGAATCACCGGTTATGATTCCGAATGGAGACAACATACCGGTTCTGGCAAAAGGAGAATGCACACTCATTGGAGGGGCAAAAATTAAAGACGTGTTACACATTCCAAATTTTAATTGCAACTTACTTTCAGTTAGTCGATTAACTAAAGATTTGCAATGTTCAGTGACATTCTTTCCTGATTTTTGTGTTATGCAGGGCTTACACTCGAGGAGGTTGATTGGAACGGGTAATTGCGTTAATGGTTTCTATCGGATGGGCATGGCGGCTAGAAGAAGAAGAGCTATGGCTTTGAAGATAGATGCGAAAATTTGGCATTCAAGATTAGGACACGCTTCCGACTCTAAGTTATGTCACATTAATTTTTTAGAGGATATTTCGTTAAAAGACGTTTTGTGTGATTCTTGTGTTAAAGCCAAACTAACTCGTTCACCGTTTCCTAAAAGTTCAATTAAGACTACTGATTGTTTTGAATTAGTTCATTGTGATATTTGGGGTAAATATAGAAGGCCTACGGTATCACATGAATATTTTTTCTTAACCATTGTAGATGATTTTAGTCGAGCTTTGTGGGTATTCCTTATTAAACACAAAAGCGAAGCTAGTGATCATTTGGTTTTTTTTTCAAAAAATAGTTAAAACCCAATTCGGAAAGTTAATTAAACGAATTAGATGTGATAATGGTGGTGAGTTCACCTCAAATAGAATGATGGATTTTTATGCTCAAGAAGGAATCTTGTTGGAAACGACGTGCCCACACACACCTCAACAAAATGGTGTGGTGGAGCGCAATCACCGTCATATCCTTGAAACCGCACGCGGCTTGATGTTTCAAGGAAGTCTTCCAAAAAGATTTTGGGGGGAGTGCATACAAGCAGCTACATATATTATTAATCGCCTTCCTTCAAAGGTAATTAATAATAGAACACCCTATGAAATTGTTTTCGGTCAAAAACCGGAGTATGATCACATGAGAGTCATAGAGTGTCTTGCTTATTTCTGGAGTATAGAGACAGGGGGAGACAAGCTTGAAATAAGGGGGAGGTCGGGTGTTTTCATTGGATATCCTCAAGGGACTAAGGGATACAAGATATTTGATATTGAGCATGGAAAAACAATAACATCGAGAGATGTTAAATTTTTTGAAAATATATTTCCTTTTGCCAAGTTAAAATCAAATGAGAGAAATAAAAACTTGCTTGAGATCCCTAATGAGTGGGAAGAAGAATCTGACACAATCTCATATGGGAATAAGGAAATCAAAAATAATGTTGATCCACAAGATGAAAGAATTAATTGTGGAGATAACATTCCAAAAACCACCGAAGCTGCGTTGGGCCTTCAAAATCCAGCAGAGGATTCTTTGGATGATGGGCTGGATGTTCGGTCATCACATGATGGGATAATAAGTGATGGGCCAACAAATGATGGGCCAATCAATGAGGTAAGTGAGCAAGTCGATGTCACTGTTGCTTTAGAGCAAGAAGCTACTTTTCAAAGACAAGGAAGAATGAAAGTGCAACCAAAATATTTGCAAGATTTCAGTGTAAAGCTGCCGCCATCCATCGACCACGCAAATCCTGCTTCCGGGTCTTCCTCTTCGACGGTACATTCCCTTGCTAACTATGTTTCTTATGAAAAATTTTCTGATTCACATAAAACTTATTTGGCGGCCATTACTTCTAACCATGAGCCAAGAAATTTTCAAGAAGCTATGCAGGATGAAAAATGGCGAGATGCCATGAAAAGAGAGATCAAGGCTCTTGAAGACAATGAGACATGGACGCTTGTTGCTCTTCCAGAAGGAAAGCATGCTATTGACTCCAAGTGGGTTTACAAAATAAAATACAAACCAAGCGGTGAAGTTGAACGATATAAAGCGCGTCTTGTAGCACGAGGATTCTCTCAAATAGAAGGCGTTGATTATCATGACACATTTGCTCCTGTTGCTAAACTTGTCACAGTCCGGACATTATTGACAATAGCTGTGAAGAATAACTGGTTAATTCACCAGTTGGATGTGAATAATGCCTTTTTACATGGCGATCTCAAGGAGGAGGTGTACATGAAAGTACCACAAGGTTTTTCTTTACAAGAAGAAACACGAGTTTGTAAGCTCAAGAAATCACTTTATGGTTTAAAGCAAGCTTCAAGGGCCTGGTATCAACGGTTTACTACAGCGTTACTTAGCCTTGGTTACAAACAATCTCGAGCTGATCATTCCTTATTTATTTTTTCTAAGGACGATTCTTTTGTTGCTATCCTTATTTATGTAGATGATGTCATTATTGCGAGAAATTGTTCACGTAAAATTAATGAAACAAAAGAGTATCTCAATAATACTTTTAGCATCAAAGATCTAGGGTCGTTAAAATATTTCTTGGGAATTGAGGTAGCTCGAACAAAGGACGGTATGGTTTTGAGTCAACGAAAGTATACAATGGATATTCTTGAAGATAGTGGGATGCTTGGAAGTCGTCCTAGTCCGTTTCCCATGGAGCAAAATTTTAAGATTGATCAATGCCTTGAAAGTCCGAAAATGGATGCCAAACAATATCGAAGGCTGATGGGACGATTGTTGTACTTACAGGCCACTCGACCAGACATTGCGTATTCGGTGAATGTGCTTAGTCAATTCGTGTCTGATCCACGGGTTGATCATATGGATGCGGCAACTCGAGTTTTACGGTATTTAAAGTCTACTCCGGGTCAAGGTGTTTTTATTCCAAAACATGGTGGTTTCTCTCTTGCAGCATATTGTGATGCTGATTGGTTGGGATGTCAGTTCACGAGGCGTTCACGAACTGGTTACCTTCTTTTGCTAGGGGGGTCTCCTGTTTCATGGAAAACTAAAAAGCAGTCTGTGGTTGCACGATCATCCGCTGAGGCAGAATATTGTGCAATGGCTAGCACCGTGAGTGAAATTCTTTGGATGAGATGGCTTTTACAAGATTTTCAAGTTCGTATTTCTGGTGCCACGCCTCTTTTCTGCGATAACATTGCAGCTCGTCATATTGCTAATAATCCAGTATTTCACGAACGAACCAAACATGTTGAAATGGATTGTTATTTTGTTCGTGAAAGGGTTGAATCTCGGGAAGTTTTGCCATTAGATATCAACACCAAACATCAAATAGCTGATCTTTTTACCAAGCCACTAGGGGCTCAACAACTGAAGTTTCTGCTCGACAAGCTAGGCGTTCGTGATCTTCACGCTCCAACTTGAGGGGGAGTAAAGGATTTATTTTATCATTATCTATTATATATAGATTATAGTAGTTATCGTTTATCTATTAGCTAGTTTATGGTTATCTATTAGTCTACTGTTTCCTAAGAGTCTTATGATTGTAACTCTATTTAAACTCAGCTTTTGATCAATAAACCTTCAACCTTTTGGCTGATATCAAAATCTCATAATATATGAGATTGAGATTGTGACACGCCTAACTTAGGCATGAAGTAAAATGCACAACTTTTTTTTTATATCTTTAAATTTAAAGTGGAAATGCTTTTACAAATAAATGGTAGTTGTATATTATATTTGAGGAGATGAACTTCTTGGATCTTTAAGAAAAGTTTGGTCCACTATACCCAAGTCATTTTCACGACCAGGTGCATATTATTGTAGATATAAGATCCTCACAAGCTACAACTAACTAAAGTGCATTAAATTTTAATGTTTGATATATCACATCTTATCTAAATTTTGAGTTATTTTCACTTAAATTATAACCAACTAAAGTTACAGGATCTGAGTTTATCATCACATATATAAATTTAGTAATTGGGAGAAGTACTTGGTGTAAGTTTGAGTTTATGTAATCCGGTTGTTTGGTTTTTTAGGCCTCTATTTTCACCTTAAAGATAGAGTGTGCTCGATGTTTTAATGAAAGTTGATTTTCAAAAAACAAAAAACATATATAAATTAAGTAGGTAAATCCACGGCAATGATCTCCAGCCCAGCTGGTTTGAGGTGGGAAAGTTTACCTTTTTGGAGGGTTCCTGCCCGGGTTTGGTCTCAGGTTCGATTCCCACGTTCCACCGAAAAAATAACTGTTGGGTTTGAAAGGAGAAACCCGTGTGGTTCATATGGGATTCGATCCTGAGCAGTGGTCGCTTTGCAACACAGAATTTACCGCTGAAATACTACTTACTCTCCAAAAAAAAAGTAGGTAAATCCACTTTAATAAATATAGTGCTGATACAAAAATATATAATAGATCCTTAATAATAGTTGAAGCCTGAAAGTATATTTTTTAAAGGTCCATTTCATTATACTATCTATTAATTCTAAGACACTTCTCCAGTGTCTCTATGCTAAAGTGCACCAAACCTATAACTATATGCCACCTGCCTCCCCTATAATTTGTCTACAAAAGAGGATTATTTCTCAGCCGTCATATTTGAAATTATAGTGGGCCTCATGTTGTGAACAATTAATGGCCCGCCTTGATTGTAATATTTTTTGCTGCAGATTAAGTCAACAATATGCAATCCAACTGTATTAATTGTTGTAATGCAAAGGCTGGTCTGCAAGGTAATGGGTCGAGAGTATTTTTTACGTCCACGCGAGAATAACAATCACTTAATGTTGGCTTTAATGTCCACGAAACCCTCAACGCAACAGGAGCTCCCGCAGCAAGACGCGATCTTTAATGTCCATCAAAAACTAAACACAATAGGAGCTCCCGTAACGAAAATTGGTGGAAATAACTAGCGACAGTTATTTTAGAATAATTTGGACAAATTATAGTTACGTAATATTATCGCTAATAATGTTATTTTTAATGTCCACCAAACCTATAACGACACGAGCGCCCCGCAGCGAAGCGCGGGTAACTAAAACACTAGTTCAAATAAAAAATGAGAAACAAAGGCACACCTATCACGAGAGGGAACAGGAAGGCCAAGGCCTCAGCCAATTACATCAATATAAAACTACACCAATTATTTTACTCTATAGTCTATACCTTTACATTTGTGTCTATTTTTAAACTATAGAAAACCGATTGCTTTCACCTCCATGACATTATAAGATAGCGTTTGGTATGATAGAATGTAAAGGGGAATGAAATGAACCATTACGAGGTAATAAAAAATAGTGTGTTTGGTTGGTTAAAGGAATGGAATTACCCATTCCACAAGGCATTTCATTCCCTCAAAACCATTTCATCCACCTCCCATGTTTTTTTTTCCATTCCCTCCCTTATTCACCCTTTACTAAAAACACCATAACCCATCAATCACCACCACCACCCACCACCGCCGTCACCACCCACCCCCGCCGTCACCACCCACCACCTCCGTCACCACCCACCACCGCTGCCGCCACCACCCACCACCGCTGCCGCTACCACCCACAATCGTCGCCACCAACCACCGCCACCCACTACTTTCACCCACCCACCACCGTCACCAACTCACCTCCGTCACCCACCTACCCAAGGCCGCCACCACCGTCACGCACCACCTACCACCATCGCCACCCACCACTACCTACCACCATCACCCACCCCCCCATCATCGCCATCCACCTCCACCCATCGCCATCTTTGCCACCACCCACCACCGCCGTCGCCACCCACCACCATGATACCGCCACCAACCACCACCCACCACCACCGCCACTACTCACCATCGTTGCCCAGCCACCTTCAAAGCCATCCGCCTCCACCTTCCACCGTCGCCACCACTGCTGCCGCCACCCAGCACCACTGCTACCGCCTTATATCACCACTCACCATCACCGCCATTGATCACCACCTACCACAACCACTCACCACCGATTTTATTCCATCGTCTTTTCCTGCCTATCTAACCACACAAAGTAATGTTTTGTTTCATTCCCACATGGCAACCAAACAAGACTTTGAATGGTAATGATCCATTCCATTACCTTGTCCATTCCATTACCTCGTCCATTCTATTCCCTAATCCATTATATTACCCCATACCAAACAGACCCTAAGTTTTTTGAGAAAATACTCTTTCATTCCGTGTATTTCAAATTCTCCTAACACCAAATCCATAATATAATTATTCTTCTAGATCATAAGCTATTTTCCATGTATTTTATTATTTTGTCTTTATTTTCTCCTCTGATTGGTTCCATAATGTTTTGGATTTCCTCCCCTTCATATTTGACCTTTTGTATTAGTGCTATTTATTTTTCTCAACCTTGTAAATGATTTTTTTTTTTAACGATCAACAAAATTTCATTCTACCAATGTTAACGGGAAGCTAGCAATACACCATACAAAGTACACCAATATACACAAAGAACACTTGTTACCAACCAATACTAGAAACATTAAAAGTACTCCATGAAGTCCAATCCAAAGAGGGATGTTTCGCTCTTGCCTTGACCCAAAACAAGCTAAGGGACTTGATGTCGCCAAGAATCCGTTGCATTGATACTTGTCTTTGATTGAATACCGCCTCGTTTCTATGCTTCCAAATGCACCAAATTGTAGTCAACACTATAGCGTAGAAAGCCTTCTTTTTCTTAACCGAGCCACCTATATAGCAATGAAGTTCTAGTAGATCCTTGAAGTGAAAAACGAAGGGAGGACTCACTTTACACCATTGCGCCACTAAGTGCCATAAAACCTGAGAGAAGCCGCACGACACGAATAGATGATCTGTAGTTTCCGCAAAGTCTCCACAAAAATGGCAAATATCCGAGCCCACCTGGATGTTTCTACGAGCGAGAGCACATTTGGTTGGAAGTCTGTCTAACTCCGCCCTCCAAGCAAGTATAACTGCTTTCCTCGGAACCCAAGAGTTGTTGCTTATCACGAACGCAGCCTGTGAGAATTTGGAAGAGTGTAACCTGCGTTTAAGATCTCCGTCTGAGAAGACACCGTTGCTGCTGATGTTCCATGTCCTTGTAAATGAATTGAAGGAAAAAACAAAGATATATTTGTGTTTGTTCTTTTAACTTTAATAAAGAACGAAAACAAACAAACATGTTTAAACAGAAAAAGAATACACATGAACATAATTATACACATAAAAACGAACACAATTGAATATAATTATATAAATTTAAACAAACACAAATGAACATAACTGAACAAAACATAAAAATTAATGAGCACAAACGAAGAAGTCTAATGCATCACAATTAATCTAAAAACACATTTAAATTAGTATAAATGTACATTACTCAGTTAACATATGCATGCTGATTCTAAAAAATATATCATTTTGATTCATCTAGAAAAAAAAAACATCTACACACTATTGACTGTGAAAGAGGTTGAGCGCAAAGTGATATCAAAGTTCATACATACCAACTGATACGGGAACAAATAATCTCCAGGATAATTCTAGAAGACTATCAAACAATATTTTCTTTATTATTTTATAAGTCCTATTTTTTGGGAAATTTATATTCCTTGTTTATCTTTTAATCATTAGAAATTAGGATTCTAGGTTTCATATTGTTAGGTAGATTTTGATTATTGAAGATTTTTAATTTAACTCTTGAGACTTCAAGACAACCGATTGACTGGATCATCATGAGTGGGCTACGTACCATTGTTGATTGCTAGTACACCTAATTGAAATTTGAGCTACATTTTGGTACTTGGTTGAGTCTTTTCTGTGCAGGGTTGCCCTCCAGGCTTAGGCTTGTAAAGAATTGACGAGAAGAGACTCAACCAAATTCCACTAACGCTTTTATAAGCTACACTAGAAAAGATGTAACTGTAGGTGTTGATTTTGAGACTCGAATGCAATCACAATTCATAACACCAAGATCACTACGTGTTCTTGTATTAATTGGTATATAATCTTTTGTTTTTATAGAGTTAACCAAAGTTGTAAAATTAGGTATCGTCACGCAATATTTTTCTTTTAAGATGCAGATAAAAATGGATGATTATGCGTATCTCTATAATTTATTTAAAAATGAGTGCTAAAATGAGGAATCTCTTTGATACTTTCCACCTTAGCATATCATATTGATAAAATAAAAAAAGATACATAAGAAGTCCAAGTCTTTTTCACTACAATTCTACACAATAGTGAACAATATTGTTACATAATATATCGATAAAAATTACAATGCTTTATAGGTTTAAATCAATTGAATTTCTATTGTGATGTAAAATGTTGAAAAGAAAAAATTAGAACAAAATAAGAATGTGTTTCGAAGGAATTGTCTTTTTGAAGAAAGACTGTGATTAATAAATGTGTTTTAATTACTAGTTTTGAGATTTCATTTCACTAAATTCAGTATATATATTTAGTTTTATAGAAATTATGTGGACGGGGCACGACCAGTAATGCTCATGGGTACCCCCACTACCAGCACGGTAATACTGCCGTTGGTGCTGTTAGTGGATCCGTGGAGGGTTTCCGTGAGATTGTTAACGGATGGATACCCGTGAGTTTGTCTCTCCCCCTTTTGTTTTTTCTCTATTTTATTTTCAGTGGAGTGCCGCTTCCAAAAAATTATTTCAGTGAAGTGATGTGGCAGTGCATGATTGCTATAAATCAGTGAAGTTAAAAAAAACCAAGTGAAGGGCCCTGTCCCCCTTTGTATATATAGATATTGAAATCAACTATTAAGCTTATAAACATGAAAATAAAATTTTAAGGTAAATGCATATGCATCGTAGAGGAGAGGATCCAATTCAAACCTAAGCAAGAGTGTATAATTTATGATTGTAAAGGCATTACTCGTTCAGAAAAAAATGAAACATAAACTTTTACAAGGTAAATATTTCCTAGCTAGACCTAGCTATTGTAGTCATAGGTATATATTAATTAATATATCGGATGATAATTTGTATACGATAAGATAAAAGATAATTAATTAAATATATTAAAATGGTTGTGTGTTAAGATATTACTGTATACAATGTGCTGCTATACTCTTGTTTCTAAATGAACATGTAGTGGTTTTAATTATAAAACAGTAAAGTAATCATTAAAAAAGGGTGTTGTCAATGCAAATAATTCATTAAAAAGTTTAGCAACATGTCTATATGTAATGATTGTTTGTTTTCTATGTTCGTATCCACTATGCACTTTTAAATAAGAAATTCATTTTTGTATAATTAAGCCCCATAATTTGCTCAAGAGAATTTTAATTTGTTTTGTTATGCATATTTATTTATATATGATTTGTAACCAAGGTTTATCTATCCACTATCCCCTTGTTTAATACTTTAATCTAACACCAAAGGATATGAGAAACGTTTGGTATACATTAATTCTTTCTACTAACATTACATGTTTAGAAAAACTATTAATCAATCTACGCTGATACAATTTATCATATACACATCTAGTTTCATTGTTTGCTTAACCTGAATAAGAACATTTGCAATGCGCACACTGTGGATATCCATGGAGTGATGCCAGTGATGTAGTAAAAACTTCATGCATTTCCGAGGTAAAAGTTCTCGTGCAATGGACCAAATTTTACTAGGGGAAGAATAGAGGGAAGTCATGAGGACTTGAGGAGGATGATCTTTGGTTTAAGTTTAACAAGTTAAATCTTTTAGACTTAGTTAACATGGCCTACACATACATTCAAATCATAAAAAGTTTGATGAACTACATTTCTTTTTACGAAAACTAAAAGCAAGAGTGTTACAAATTAAGTGAAAGTTGACATCCATCAACTCCATCAACTAAAAAGCTTATTGTTTTCTCTATAATGGATCTTCCTTTCCAGCAACCCATCCATAATCACTCTCTTATTATACTCCTTCATCGAACCCTTATTCGGCGAGTTCATCACCACGTTTTCCGATCTCTGACCTTCGTTGCCATCATTCTTATGGCGAGAATAAACCGAGCATACCAATAATATTAACATGCACATGATCCCAAAAAACTTCCCCAAAAATATTGTGAAAAATAGACAACTAACCAATAAATACACCCCCAAGTTTGACTCAGGACCACCGTTGACTTTATCATTTGAGTTGATATTTCTATGTTTTTTCAAACAAACGGATTCCTCATCCGAATAATTTGTATGAAAACATGCTTCGGAAACCGATCTTGTGATTTTCTGAGCCTTTGGAGAATCTCTTTGACTTAGGGTTTCTGATTTACTTTCGGATGTGTAACCGTTTGTCTTGAGGGACAGTTGACGGATGTATTTATCAGGGGCAACCCTTTTGCCCATTGACGAAAAATTTTGGATCCGCTACTGGGAGTACGTGGTGATGTTACTGGTGATTGAAGTTTTATGTAGTCTCCGTCATCGTTTTCGAGGACGGAAGGTCGTATGCATAGGAGGAACTTGGTTTTCATTTTTGTGTTTGAAAATCTTAAGAAACAAAGATTGGAAATATTAGTGAACTTGTGTTGGTATTTATATAAAAAAAATTGGTTAGTGTGTTGGGAGGTAGACAAGTGGAGTAATAAATGTTCTTATTTCTTGGACCCGTCTTCTTAAAGTTTAGAAAGTTAGTCCCACTCGTGTCCTTCATAAATCATAACTACTATATAATACTAGTGGGAATGCCCGCACGTTGCGGCGGGTGTCCCAACTAACATCTAATTCAATTATGATGCATATTGCAACACACCCATGTGAAATGCACTTTCGTAATTTTCAATGACTTATACCGCGTACCTCTTTACGCCGATTTATGATACGTTCGGCAGCTTCCCAGTTAGCTTTGACCGATGCTTAATACGGAGGAACACAAATAAGGCGGTAGTGTTCTTTATTTCCTTTTAAAGATTCAAAACCAAAGTTAATAAATACAAGATTAAAAGAGTGCTTGTTGCAGAGAAGCGGCTATGCTGACAGCTTGATGACCTTCAGGCCGGGACAGTAAATCATGCCCATGGATACCACACCAGTTTAGTTACGATGATGGAACAACTCGAGGCTGCTCGCAAGGTCATCAAATCAACATCCTTTGATCCTTGATGAACATGTTTTCTTTTGATCATTGTAAACCATAAAGGTGCTGGATTGTTTGTTGTTGGTTATCATGCACTTTTTGTACAATCCTTGATAATAAAAAAAGGAGTGCTAATTTCATATATTTTTCAAATATATTTTTAATTATTGCAAACTAAAAAGGCACCATACATATATCATTACATCAAAAATAAATATGCCGCGAAACCATAAGTCTCGTGTCATAAGCATCCTACATTTGAGTTGCTCTCTATGCTCTTCTACCTCCTCAGGCTTTGTTCCTGCGTAATCAGAAACGCCTTTTAACAACATAAGCACCTCCAAAGACAATCTTTTACCACCCACTTCACTATGGCTGATTACTTAATATCATATAATCAAGTTTAGAATACACATCCAAACACCCTCTAATACTCTATTCGATGTGACCTTTTTGTACCTTCGGAAGTGATAATCTCAAACAAGCTTAAATTAAATGCATAAAAAACTAATTTAAATAATCATCATAAGCTTTTCATAGTACCAAGTGACAAGATTCATACCTTTTGATATCATCAATAATCACAAGGCGTGGTCCAGGTAGGATTCTTACATCTCGCAGAGCACTGATTCATATATTACACGATAATAATAATAATTATAAATTATATATAATGAGGAATTAGACATGGCAAAATGAGCCGATAAGACAGACTAAGTAACGGTTTGGATCAAGTGGATTTTTTTTTTTTTTAATATTGTTTGGGTTGGGTTGACCGAAACATTTTTTGTCCATAATTTTAAAGTTCCAAATAAACAATTGGTGTCAACTGTTAAAAACTTTACTTCACTGGCGACATGATTTCTAATAAATTAATTTAGAGAATGTATGCATAAAAAATGCAAATTTGGCAAATTATGAGTGATTTGAGTTCTTGAACAAGATAAAACAACCTGTAACATTAATCAAAATCTTCGAGCACGTATCAATAGGATACATCTCGTATGAAACCCAACTATACACATATAGGGTAAGAGTATAAGATGAGCAACATGAGTAGTTATCGCCTTGGATAGTCTTTCAATTGTTGGTGTTAGTGGGTCATGAATCATGATCTCCTAAGACTAAACGGAGTGGTGGGGGGAAAGAGGGGGATGAAGCGCCATGTGGCACTTTTGGGTCCCACGTGGGGGGAAAAATTGTGTGTGTGTGTGGGGGGGGGGGAAGGAAATAATATTATATTGTGTTTAAAAAAAAACCTGACCAATCAAATAGTGCCACATCACCCCACAAATTTGCCCCACGCCCGTTGAAATATCCCCGCCCCTCTCCTTCCTGCCCCTCCACGCCATACCCGGGGTGGTGTTCCCCCCTTCCCGCCCCCACTCCGGACACTCTAAGAGTGGTGGTAGTTATTTTCTAGCTAATGTAAGCCTATAAATAGCATTGAATATATTAGTCTAAAGGCATGAATGAATTAATCTTTCGATTATCTCTTGTTCTTTCTAACCCCCCCCCCCCCCCCATCTGGAATTGACGTGCATCCGAGGTGTTGGTCCTTCCATGGACGCTCATAGCCAAACAAAGGCAGAATCCAGCGAGGGCATATCTGAGGTGTTGGCTTGACACAAATCATATCTCAATCAGATACTCACTACTTTGCAAACCTAGTTAACCAAGGTTCGAGCTCTCGAGGAGTTCCATATCTAAAACCCACTTCTTTCTCCAATTATAACCTGCCTGAGCCACACAACATCTTCTTTTCCTACTGTTGGTACCACCTTCGGCCACTACAACAAGAACCACAACCCCACCATTATTACCATCACAACTGGTAGACCAAGTCCCTATTTCCAACCAATGATACCAACGTTGGTTGCAATCCCTACCAAAAGAGAGAATGTTCCATCTACGGTTGCTGAACAACCACATGTAAACTATTTACTCTTCTAATGGAAATTAATAAAGGGCTGTAATTGTAAATGATGTCAAGCAAATACATGTTGGGGTTAAAGCTTCAAACACACACAAGTATTAGCTCAGGAACACATGATTAGTTTATTGCTTGAAAACCCATATTCATTCAATTCCTAAGTTATATATATAAAGACTCATGCTATGTAAAGAAAAACCTATAAACTATCATAAACCCCAAGTTTGTATGCTATAACATCACTTATAAATCAATGCGTCACTATTACATTGATAAACCATGATAAAATAAACAAGGTTGCTTGTTACCTAGGATGTTTGCTGGTTGATTATAAAATCGAGAACACGATGAAACTGAGTTTGAACATTCCACCAATTGATCACTGTGACTAAAGGTATACACACCACTCGTTTTACCTTCCTTAGATGGTCTTGAAGTAGCAGCATCAAATGGAGACAACCGCGAATCCACCGTCGACGATCCTGAAATTGGTTGATGATGGAGGGACCGTGCCATACTATCAAGAATGAGCATTAATGTAGGGAACCTGAGCTTCAACTTCACCCTATAGCTGACCTTCGTACCCTGAAATAGGGTACAAGCACATATTGTTAAATAAATTACACTTCAATATACACACCTTCACAACATAAGCAAAGAAAAAAAATAGGCACATAAATACTACTCGCACCTAACCAGGTTCTCCAACCAACTCCAGAAGATTCGCATAATTTAGATTTATCCTAGAATGAGTGAAGAAAACCCAAAATAAGAATCATTTGTGAATAAAATTAAACAGAAAATTGCTGGTTAAAAATAAACATGATAAGCCGTTCTTCGAAAGTTTTTTGCACTATAATATAGCCTCACACCTGTTCCTATGTCCGAGCTAAAGCCTGATTCGATTAAAGATCGAATGCGGCTACATGGCTGCATACATTTTCAACATAAAATGAGTTAGTAGAATGAAACCAACCAATGATAATATCATTTAATCATAATCAATATCATAACACCTTGTATAATATAGTAAGAAGCAACACAAAAACAGACCTTTGAATTCAGCTTATTTAATAATCAGTTTCGGTCCCATCAACATCCCAATACAAATGTTTATGCATTAAGATTAACCCTACAGAACTTTTAGATTACCCAACATGCTCCATCAACATATTATGATCAACTGAAAAAAGAACATACAGAAAAAGAACAATAACTCCTTCGGGAATCGCCTTGAGGGGCACGCCTCACCCGTTTTTTTAAACCATGGGAGCAACTAAAAGAACTTACATTGATTGTGGAGTTTTAACCACCGGAAACACAACAGAGTTTCATCCTTTTAGTTCTTTATTCTAGCATAATGAAACAAGCAAAACGCACCTGTGACATGTCGAAAGAACACACACAGTTATAGATTCGTTGGCTAACATGGATTCTTTGCGGAATCTTTTGAACAGCCTAATAAACTTAAATTTATACATATATTGCTGCAAGTAGGCTTGTTTTGGCTAACATGGATCCTTTGCGGACTCTTTTGGTCAGCCTAAATATTTTAATCTTTTAAAACTTGCAAAAAAAAAAGTAAACTGAAAACAAAAACAAAAAAATATATAAAGTACTCAGTAAAATCAAATTGACATGGAGCACCAAGTGAACACCTTGATAATAAGAGATAAAAAAAACTTTTTACAGTACGTGAATGTTATCGTAGCTAGATACATCTAAAAATATCTTCACTCAAACTTATAGTCATGGTTGAACAGTTCAAGGAGTAACCATCTGATGATTAGTCTTAACGACCATGAAAATACGATCTTAGTTTCAATAAATCATTAGTATTTAAAATCTCTTTAGTCTTTCCTTTGTCATGACTACAAAATCCACAAGATACATATACTAATTACTATTAGTAAACTGTCACTTTTCCCTTTGTAGAAGATAAGAAGTATAATAACACCAATAATATAAAAGCTCATTCTTTTAGTCCCGACCATTTCAATTCCTTATATAGATAAACCTCAACATGAAAACAAAACCAATAAACCCAAAAACAACAATAAACTTCCCTATACAACAAATAGATCCATACAGTTAATCCTCACCAAATGATCACTCAAAGATGGTGTATACAACAGTAATTACTATGCAAGTTATTCAAATCTAATAACATTAAACCAAAATAAACAATCTCACCCCTTGAATCGTCTTCCCAGTAACAGGGCATTTAGGTCCAACTGCCCTCTTCTTGGTAGTCTGATAAACCAGGTTACCTACCACCTATCAAAAACACCAAAAGTAAACTCATTTGAACAAACTGTTTCAATAAGATTCATAACACAATAAAATAAACTACTGGGAGTCCAACAAGTATAGATCCATCACAATCATAGTGGATGGCTGCAACTAAGCAAAACAAATAGGGAAAGAAAAAGAAAGAATACCCGGGTTTAACAACCCGATGCTGGTTTGATTTAGTAGAATAATTGTGGCGTTTACAGCATGTCAGTCGTTGATGTCCAACGATGTGGAGTGTGGTTTTGGGCCGTCAGAAACCATCACCATAAAAGAAACATCGCCACCGCTTCCACCCCCGCTGCCATCTTTAGCCTTCAATTAAAGTATCAACCATCTCCATCGTTAGAGGCCAACAATTCAATTGCCCAATCACCAGCGACTTTTTGCACCAAGTTGATTCCTGTAATGAACACAATTGAAGGGAAATTGAATGGATAATCGATTCTTAAATCACTGATGGCTGCTACTCCATTGTATCTTGAATGCCCAAAAGCGTAACTCTTTCAGCATATTAATTAGGTGCGTAGGAGATGGAACGATTCATTAAAAATCACTTAAGATCACATTGAAGGAATTGATTATGGGAATAGGTTTTGAGTAGGAATCGAAGAGGTTAATTGACAACAAAGAGACTGAACTCAGATTGATTTCATAGAACTTTGGGGGTAGTATTGTAAAATTGTTTTGATATTGTAAAGGAAGAGGTGGGTGAAATGTCTATATTACCTTTCTAAGTGTCTTAATTGTCACCAACATCCCTATAATGCCCTTAAATGTGTTGCTTAAATATGTTGTACATATTGCTTCTCAAGTTGTATGGAAATGAAAATTACCAAAGGGACCATCACTCCTCCTTTATAATTTATAATGTAAATGTATTATATCTATCTATTAAAGTAGCGACACATCTACAGTGTCAACCTCAGATTGAATTACTTTTATGTCCTCCATTGAATAACTATTATGTCTCTTTGAAGAATTACTAATATGCCCTCTTTGAAATTGACAAAATACGAAGTTGCCCTGAGACGTGTTTTGTCCTCCTCTTTTTGTTTTACACATGGCTTTTCACTTTGTTCTTTTATATGCTTCCAATTTTACTTGCAAACCCTTTTACCTTCTTCGTTAAGAGCATTCACAGTAGAGCCTCTATATTTGTGTGAGGGGGGCCTCCATATTATATAGAGTGTGTATAAGTGGTTGTGAGTAGAGGAGAGAGAAAATATATAGATGAGACACTGTTCATCAGTAAATTTGGAGGGGACACTGTTCACCCTCCATAATTTTTTAATATTTTTAGAAGTGGTTGTGAGTAGAGGAGAGAGAAAATGTAATGATAAAAGTATAGAATAAGTATTATTAAATAGAAAAGGAGAGAGAATGGTAGTGATTTTTAGTGTAATTATAGAGATGGAGAAGAAGGATCTAGTGTGAATGCTCTAAATCTATAGACTTTCAAAGGTTAGATTTGTTACTCTTTCACTGTTTTTATAAGAGGTGGCTTACCTATTTGTAATTTTTTTTTCTATAATTTATTTAGTATTTTTATATGTTGGAGTTTCTTTCATATATTTTGTACAATATAAACAACCATCAAACTTTGATCACTAACTTTCTTATTAACTTATATACTTTAATTTCTTGAAATTTGACCACCAAACTTTGAGCTTTTAGGATTTCAAACTTTGATCATCAAACTTTTAGCTTTTAGCCACAAGTATTTTTTTGAAACTCACGCGAGAAAAACAGTCACTTAATATTATCTTTTATGTCCATGAAACTCTCCACGCAACAAGAGCTCCCACAGCGACGCGCGATCTTTAATGTCCACCAAACCCTCAACGCAACATGAGCTCCCGCCGCGAAGCGCGGGCTAATAGAATCCTAGTTATAGATAAAATATAAAGTAATTTAATAATATAAAGTAGTGAAAAATAATATATATATATATATATAATTAACAGAAAATAAAATATCTTGATATAGAATAACATAATATAGTGTAACGTTAATTTACTTTACGTTGCAAATGTCCATTTATATATAAAAAAAAAGGTAAGAAACCATGGGCGGACTCACGGCCAATACAAGGGGGCGCCTTAAGTAAAAATAGTGTCGTAGAAGAAACAATAAGTATCTCGGAGATTATACTTATGTTTATCTAAGTACAATTCTTTACTCAAACCATTGGTTTAACCCGAGACGAGAAATAAGAGTGAGTGTGTGTGATGAAAGTAAAGACACGAGGATGTAAGTGGTTCGGTCAATTTCGACCTACGTCCACTATAAAGAGCCGATTGTATATTACTTTGGAGTTTACAAAGTATTACAAGAAGAACA
Organism: Ambrosia x helenae; assembly: GCA_030844895.1. Classification (NCBI taxonomy): domain Eukaryota; kingdom Viridiplantae; phylum Streptophyta; class Magnoliopsida; order Asterales; family Asteraceae; genus Ambrosia; species Ambrosia x helenae. The sequence continues at coordinate 58,059 of JAUTDX010000956.1, forward strand.
TAGCTCTATAGTACAAGTGATTATTTTCGGATGCTTTGAAAAGAAGTTGATGTTTTCTATTTATAGGAGAACTCGTGGCCTAGTGAAACGACCCACGAAGAGCACATTCGATCTGGGCTTGGACTTGGGCTTGGTGCAACTGGGCCAGCAAAATGGCGGGAGAGACAAGGCCATGCCTGCTGACATCACGGGCTGTTGACTAGCTCTGCAAAGTTGACACGTGGCGCCCTATAAGAGGACGCCGGCGGCACGCTTCCTGACATGGTATGGTTGACTTACCTGCTGGCGTCTTACGTGAGGTCTGACAGCAGGTAAGCATGTCTGCTGGGCACTGTAGACGGCAACATGGTGGAAGCATGGAAGCAGTCAAGTCGTTGTTCATGTCAGCGGTGGTTGGACTGACTGTGACACGTGTCGCCTTCTGGTTGGCGCATGCTCTGTCCCAGTTCCTAGTGAATCTTCCTGATCCTTGATCTTCCGTACCTCGTACCAAAAGCTGGTTATGAAAAGATATTCCGTGCGTGGGCGCACGCGCGTCTGTTCTCCTGGAGTACTGATGTTTGATAAGATTGAATCACGTGCTGATTGAGTTTCGGCACAGGCTTCCGCGGATGGCCGAACCAGTTAGCGCCTAAGATAGTTGAAAAGAGGGATAGGGATACCGCCTCTACCAGGATTAGGCTCCCTATCCCTTCAATTCGTAAAAGTCCTGATCGCCTCCCACAAAATTTTACGATTGCCCCCCTTGAAGCTTTTGAGATAAGTGAAAAACTCGAGATTTATTTTGTCAGAGGGAGAGAGAGAGGGTGAGAAAGAGAAAGAAAGGGGAGAGGGAGGGAGAGAGAGAGGAAGACAGAGAGAGGGAGAGAGAGGGGAGAGTGGGAGAGGGGAGAGAGATGGAGAGAGGGGGAGGCAGAGAGAGAGAGATAGAGAGAGCGAGAGAGAGAGAGCGAGAGGTTGTGGTGGTGGCTGATGTTTATGGTGGAAGAGAGAGATAAAGTGTGTGTATTCTTGTTTATATAGGAGGGAGAAAGAAAATTCAAATATTTTTAAATGGGGGGAAATGTAAAAAGACTAATATGACCTTTAGGACATAAAATAAAATAATTTTTAGTAGGCTATGTGAATAAATTATTGCCATTAGATGAGTTTATTTGGGTTTCTTCATCTAAATGGATGTTTTCTCTATACTTCCTATATATATAGGTAGAGGATCTTGTAGGAAAATTGGTTTTTGTGAGAAGGATTAAGAATTGACATGTAACCATCATGTTTTGGATTTAGGAATGATATTTTAGGTTGTTTAGACTTGAAAAACACTAAACACACCAATTTGCAACAATTTAAACAAATAATATATTTTTAGTGGGCTATGTGGATGAATTATAGCCATTAGAAGATAGATAGATGGATGGATGGATGGATGGATGGATGGATGGATAGATAGATAGATAGATAGATAGATAGATAGATAGATAGATAGATAGGGTAGGGATCCTGTAGAAAAGTATTTTTTTATGAGAGGTGTGAAAAGGATTAAAAATTTATATGTATGCATAATTTTTGGATGTATTTCATGATGTTTTGCCTAGAAAAAATGAAACATAACAATTAAAAACCGAAACAATGTATTTTAGGCTTAGAACTTAAAACTTCATGCCAAGAACATCAAACAGTGTGTTTTAAGTGTTAGCTAGTGTGTTTTATTTGTGTTTTAAATTTAATTACTACAATACTTTGTATTGTGTTTTAAATAGTTGTGTTTAGTGTTTTTAAGACAAAACAACCCAAAACATCATTCATAAATTCAAAATATGATGGCTAAATGTCAATTTTTGATTCTTCTCACACTCCTCATGAAAACCAATTTTCCTATAGGATTCTCTACCTGTGTGTGTGTAGATGTTTAGGTACAAAGGACTACTTTTGTGAGAAGGATAAGAAAGAATGTGAGGCTGACACGTAGCACTATTTATTTTATTCTTATAGGCATTAAGGTAATTACATAATTAATCAATAATATGGCAATGTCTATGAGTTATGAAATAAGAGTGATTTTCAGGATTTCTTCTAGAACTCTATTCTTGATCTACATGTTTATCTATAAATCATATTCTTCCATTTCACGTATTTTTAGTTTGTTGCAACCTTATTACGCACGCAATTTTGCAAAAAAAAATATATAAAATAAATAAATAATAAAAATTGTGATTGTATATTTTGTGTGTTTTTAAACTCATATTAACTACCCATATGAACTTATGTGTTTTATGTAATCGTATAAAGATCTTACTATAACTTGTTGATCACAAAACGCAATATGATGATCAAGATAACACACTAGAACTTTGATCCATTATTGCTGAAAATAAAACACAACATGATTATCTTGCTGAACATAAACTACAACAGGTCATATAACTTGTTGAACATAATACATAACTTGATGATCAACATAAAACTCATGTTTTATCAATCACAAAAATATATGTCACAAAACAAAACACTATGACCAAACTGTTAAAAAAACACTAAAAATACGACATTCAAATCATGAATATAAAACACCATATAATAATCAATCATCCTAAACACTAGATTATAATCCATTCATTGATTAGAGATGCTTGTATTTTAGCCACAATAATTATCAAATTCCATGATTTTTGGACTTTTAGTTTAATTTTAATGATTTAGATAACAAATGATGTTTTGATTTGCGTGGTTGTAGAGAATCTTTGATAATGTAAATCGAGATAGTAGCATTTGTGCGGACAATGACGATAGTTTTAATTGTTTAGGACGCAGTGATATTACTACTATAATCTTAAACTATTATATTCATCAAACAAGAATTAAACACGAATTACAATACCAGTACCAGTACCAGTGGTTATCGGTGTCCTCTATCCATGATGATGATGATCCCCTCTCTATTTAGAGGAAATGGTTGAACCACCTAGGGTTTGTAGGGAGAAAATGGATTTCTATAAATCATTCCCCCCAAAAAATGTCCACCAAAATCACGTTGATCATTCACCAAATCCATGAATGAAAGAAAAAAAAAAATACATCAATACATGTAGAGATGCAGAACTAATGACATGTTGAACCTGAACTTGAATCCGTTAAAAACAGGAGTGATAATTCAATACAACGAGAAAAAGGATGGATGCTTGGCTTGAGTAACGGTGGCGTGTAAAAGAAGAATCCTAAATCTATGCACATAAAGTCACCAGAATGAAATAAGGGTCGGGTAAAATGGTGATGATTACCCACATGAATATAACAAAAAACCTGAAAACTTGTCTGCCAAAATCAAATGAAAATTGCGTATTTAAGGGACACCTGCTATTTATTAGGTATAATAACAACAGCGCCGCCGCCCCCACCTGCGACGATGACGACAACAACATCAATAAAACAACAACAACAATAATAATAAGAAGAAAAAATTACGCTGTTAGTCCCTATGGTTTCCTTCTAGTTTCAATTTAAGGTATTAAGGTTTTATTGTTTCACTTTAAGGTATTAACCTTTTAATTTGTTTCAATGTAGGGTATTAGGGACTAACCTAGTTAAAACTTAACTAAGTTTGAGGGGTATTATGGTCCAATCACCTATATATTGATGACCTGTCGTTAGGGTCATGCAAAACCTAAATAACCTAGGTAGCCAGGGTAAGTAGGGAATATCGAATCCACGAGGAGCATGTGGTTAATATCACATAAATTATTTGTTTGTCTAATCTAGTTAACAAATAAATATAAAAATACAATTATGAAGTTTGCTAGTTTTATCTTTTTGTTTGTTTTATAAAAATGTTGAAATGATAACAAAATAATCTAAATAAACAATAAAGATAAATGTAACTTCCACCCGGGATCCTATTCGTATAATCTTGCAACCTATTCGATTTAACTACAAGAACACCACATAGACATGGCCTTGGTTATCCTGTCACAATAACTAGCTATCCTGTCACAATAACTATTCAGATTGAAATAATAACTAGGGACATGTTTTCAACGTAAACCGTACGCCTAATTATTATATATCATACAAATACCAACTTAACGGTGAATCGAACTTCCGTTAAATCTTCGTTCACCCCTTTTGCTATCTTTTTGTAACCATCCTCCCTTTCTAGAGCCAACAACCACATTTTCTTCATCTTCATCACAAATTCCTCTTTTTCCTTTCATACATCTTCTTCCTCGCTTCTTATTCATCACAAATTTTTCTTTTCCCTTACATACTCTCTTCATCTACACTAATCCATTCGTCAAATTCGCGATTAAAGGTACCAGATTTTAACCCTATTCACTACTAATTCAATTGATGCATTTTTCCGTTTCCATTCTTCTTCCCTGTTTTTAATTTATTTCTTCTTCAATCGTACTTAGGGTTATAGTTTTTAGTTTTGTTAATTGCAATTAGGGTTAGTGTTTAGTCAAAAGGCCAATTCACTTTTAATCCGGTTTCAAATCTGTTTCATCTTTACAAATTTCTCACTTATTTAATTTCATCAATAATTTTAATTTGACAATGACAATGGCCTTAAAAATCGTCGATGATTGTTTTTGTTTTGTATTGTTTTTTTTTTCCTTTTTTTATCTTTTGAAACATTGTTATTGTTTATTAAAAGAGAACTGATAATCATGTCTTACTGTGAATGATTACAAAGGATTTGTAAATTGTAAATTAGTTCTGTGTTTGTATGGTTTCATTAAGACATTTATGTTTTCATGTTTACATTTTGTCTGTGATAATCGTGTCTTACTGTGAATGATTACAAAGGATTTATAAATTGTAAATTAGTTTTGTGTTTGTATGGTTTCAATAACACATGTATGTTTTCATGTTTACATTTTGTCTGTTGATAGGCATATGATTTTCGTTTGTGTAGTCTGGAAAAAGGCAAGAAACGGTGGTCGGCAATGTCTGTTTTTTTGTGATTATTTGTGTTTAGGGATAATTGTTGTTAGGGATAGTGTCTGAAAATGAAATGGCAATAGAAGGATTGTTTTATTAGGAATGAAGCATCCAGTTTGGGCATATTTTACTTGCATTACTTTGTTGTATGTTGTCTTGATCGAAATTTCTTTGTAAATATAGGCCAATGGACTACCAGTATAGTTATGAGTTTCATGTGTGTGTCTTACTTAAATGATCAGATGTTTATTACGAATAATGTCATCAACTGAATGAGTAGGGTTAAAATCTGTAATCGCAGTGTGTTGATTATAATTTCTAATTTACTAAACTGAAACTAATTATTTTTTTTCATTTGAATACTCAATTTACTTTCGACACACTAGGCACAATCGGAATTAATTAGTTGTTGACATAAGAAATGCGCTAATACATAAAGTATCGTATAGATTGGTTTAGTTGATGCTTATACTTGGTAATGACATTCTCGATCTCTTCAATCTCTGGATAGTAAAAGTTGTTATGTTGGTAGATCCCAATTGAAGTGTTCATGTCACTGGAGTGATTTTTTATGCAAGTTTAATGGTGGATTTTTAACGTGTGAACAAAACTATACAATATATATCAAATGACTAAGGAAATTCGTGAGTGTCCCCTATATTAATCTTCAAACAACATTTAGTGTAGAAACTTGCATAATGATAATGTGATGAAAATGTCAAATAGGTAAATTTGTTTCGGTTTAGGTTTACATATTACCCCCTAGAAAACATAAAAGTAAGTTTTTTTATTCTTATGTTTTTTTTTAAAAAGTGCAAAATATGGTCATTCATGTTTTCAGGAGTACACATTAAAATCAAAAGAATGTTTAAGCAATATGGTCATTTCCTGCACAGTACGGTTCACTACACTTTAGAAAGGTTAACGGATCTGAAGAAGATCCACTCGGAATCAGACACAGTAAATTAAGTAATAATTCCAAACAAATCGCGGCTGTACTCGACCCCGTGACAATTCTAATGCGTTAAATGTCGCCTTGAGGACAAAAGACGCATTCGCAGAACGTCATTGCTGATGTGTTGTTACATAATTGTTGCGATATTCGGGTATGAGGCAGTGTGTCGCCTGGTCGTACTGGTGTCGTTGTCTTGCTAGACCTCGCCATTCTTCGTTTTATGCGATATTTTATATGGAGATCCCGTTTCATATAGGCCAGAGGACTACCAGTATATTTATGAGTGTCATATGTGTGTCTTACTTAAATGATCAGATGTTTATTACGAATAATGTCATTTTAGCGATTTACTTTTTGGGTGTTTGCTAATCCTTTAATTGCAATGAAGCTAGAGATTTACAAAAGTAGCCATTTTCACAGGTGTGCTATACATGTTAGCTTGGTCGCGTCAAGCGTATGTATTGACTTTTTTGTCAACCTAACTGTGTTTATACTTGAGGGTGAAAAGTTGACAGTGAGTGATACTTTGCTTACATCATGATTTTTTGCCTAAGTTGATTGGAATAATGTCTGTTATGTGAGCGAAAGTAGATACCCAACTAAGGTATCCCATGACTATAGGCGTAATTGTTCTGAGATGGCTATAGATGACTAAATGTATAGTACACAGGAAAATGGCTATTTTCTGATTTTATTTTGTAACTATTGTTTCCAGCATTTTGTTTGCATTATATTTATCATCAGTTAATTTACCCTCTTTTCTATCCTTTGTGTGCTATCATAATAGGAAATAGATTTGCCATTCATGGAGATATCAGCGGTTCGACCACATGATAGCGCTGAACCAATACAAGTAAGAGTCATAAGGAATTGGATACCCTACGGAAAAAGACAAGAGTGCCGCTCCACACACTAATTCCCATCTTGCTTTCCCTTATTACACAACAATGTTACTATGCTAGCACATGTTACTGCAAGACCATAAATGAGTGTTGTACAATATACTTTATGTTAGTAAAAAACCTCTTCCGGTGCATGACATAGTTACTTAAAAGACTTTCTACTTTGTTATCAACAATTATTATTTTACTTATGCCAATATTGTATAATATGACTAATCAACACCCCGCCGCAATGTGCGGGTATGCGTTACCTCGTTCTATACAAATATCAACCAACCTCCTATGATGCCAGAAATCACAGTTAATATATAAATTGGTTCAAATATAAGCAAGGTTTATTCAATCCAACACAAGTAGTAAAAATACTAGTTCATACATAATCAAAACGAGTTCAGAATACAAAATCAATACAAAGATTCACCCGGGGGAAATCACGAATAACTTAACCGCTCATGGTTATGGTAGAAGCCTCCTTCTACAGCCAAAAGGCTGTCGTCTGTCTTGCTCCTCTCGTCCAATACCTCCACAGCCGTCACAAAAATAATAAATCCTCCACTCTTTGTTCTTTTCGTTTCTTTTTATTTCCCAAATCCCCACATCCATTAACCTACTCATAAGTGGGCCTCATGTTATTTTTCACCAAATTGAATTAGTCCATATTTGTTTATGGAGCTCAGCCCGTTATTATCATAATTCGTAATGGCCCACTCTCTTCATTTGAAGTCACGATCCAAGAATAAACCGAACACCTCTAATATGTTTCTTTCTGCTCATAATTCTTCATTGGTTCCTACACAAATTCAACAAAAGTAATTAACTCAAACCTTCACAAGACTAAGTACTCTAATTAATTTTCAATCAATCTCATTTATTCAAATTCAAAGCAAACTAAATTTCTTTTTCTACTCTTTCTTTACTTTGCAAAAATCATAATCATTTACTAATCAAGATCCAAAGTAATAATTATATAAATCACATGATATTAACCATCTTGTAGTATCCAAAGTTTAAAAGAACGGAAACGAGCCTTAAGGCGTTTTCCCTTCGCCTCATAAGGCGTAAGCCTCGAGGCGAACCAAGGCGTAAGCTCCAGACGCAGTTAAAAAATAAATATAAAAATTACGTGTCTATAAAAAAAAAATAATTGACCCAAAAAGTCTAAAACACCAAAAAAACACACATACAAAACACCCTAAACCACCCGAGGCGCACCTGAGGCACATATTTTCTTAGCGCCTCAGCCCTTAGAGGCATATGTACAAGCTGAACCCCATGAGGCGCGCCTCATACTCGTTTTCATAGAGTTTCGCCTCAAGGTGCACCTCGAGGCGCACGCCTCACCCGTTTTTTTAAACCATGGTAGTATCTTGAATTGTTTTAGCTCGTCTGATAATAAAATCACATTAAAGACTCAAATTTAATAATAATATCAATGCATCTCTAACATAGCTAATATAACATAGAGTGTACCTAAAATGCATCAATCAAACGCTAAAATATATACAAAACTAGCAAATAAGCATGACGCGTGCAACCGCGCATCATATATTCAGTTTTTAAAAATTTTGGGTTGAAACCAGTTCTGAGATGACTCGAACTCAGGACCTTTGTGTCACAACAAATCGGAGGAACCATCTGATCTATGGGATTAGTTGTTTAAAACTTAGACTTTAATATTTTTAAACCAACATTACAAAGCCTTTGTTTTTTTTTATAAAATAAAAAGATAGATCAGATGAATCTGTCTCTCTCTCTACCTCTAAAACTGACCTCTCTCTCTCTCTCTCTACACTATCCCTTCCTCTCTCAATCTCCCCCTCTCCTCCTTTGTACAGCAGCCGGTATTGGTTTCCGCCGTCGCTCCATTCGCTAGGGTTTTTTTTAGGGGTGGTCAGAGGTTGATAGGGGGCGGCGTAGGTGACTAGTGGTGTCGGGTGTGGGAGGGAGGGTGTTGTGTTCGTGAAAAGAGGGTGAGGTGAGGGTTGCACGGGGGTCGGTGGTTGTTTGGTGGTGGTTGGTTGCATGTGTGGAAGGGCGGAATAGGGCTGTGGGTGGTTAGGGTTTTGGGTCGGAGGGTGGTGGAGGAGTTGGTGGTCCGGTGGTGGGAGCTGGTTAGGGTGGAGCGGAGGTGAAGAGTGGTGTTTTGGTTGCAGGTTTCGGTGATGGTTGGAGAGTGTGGTGGTGGGTCGGAGATCGAGCGGAGGTAGGGAGGAGAAGCTTTACCAGAAAGAGGGAGGCGGCGGCGGCGCCGGAGGTGGTGACCGGCGGTGACTGATGGTCAGAAGCTTAAGGAAGCACACACATGTGTTTTGTGTGTTCTCGTTTGTTGTCCAGACAAGAAGGGGCGTTTGGTTCATAAGGAGGGATAAAATAAAGGGGCGTTTGGCAACGAGGATAACAGCTGGAACTTGGGAGGTTTGGTAACGGGTATAGGTGATTGGACCATAATACCCCTCAAACTTAGTTAAGTTTTAACTAGGTTAGTCCCTAATACCCTACATTGAAACAAATTAAAAGGTTAATACCTTAAAGTGAAACAATAAAACCTTAATACCTTACATTGAAACTAGAAGGAAACCACAGCGACTAACGGCATAATTTTTTCTAATAATAATAAGAGCATTTACAACGGGAGCACTTTGGACGAGTAAAGAATTCCCGACTCATGAAACCGGACCTTCCTCCATTGTTGCACTCATCCAAAAGGGGGCTTGGGTGGGTTGGGTCCGTTTAAGCAGATCGTTCGCTTGAGAATATGGTGGTGGCCTACTAAAGTTTTTATTTTTTGTAACATAGAAACATGTTTAATCTGAAGGATCCATGAAGGGAAACTTTCTACATGATTAAGGTAGAAATTCGATGGTGGATTGGTAGAATCAGAAGAGTGGTTGGAGATGGAGAAGGTAAATTAAAAGTGGAGTTGATATTTTAATATTAAGTGGAGATTGTGTATTTAGATTAAATAAATTAAAAATATTCTAATAATAAATTAATAATATCATTAATTAAATAAACTGGAAACAGAGTATACAAATTAGATAAAAGAAAAAGTAGGTGATAAGGTGAAGGTTTGAAATTGGTTATTGTTATAAAAAATAGGTTTAGAATAATTGTGGTTTACAATGATGTGGCATGCTGATATTGCGGTTTGGAATTCCAAACCACCCGGCTCATCTTTACATTCAATGGTCAAACGTGAATTTGCCAAATGCCGTCCATTTAACATAACATGACACACGGTTTCGTATAGTATACTGACAACACACCATCATCAATTTATTAGGTTTAATTATTTTTGTTCTTTTAGAATGGTATTTCTTAGGAGCAACCCTTTCTATATACCCATGTTTATACTAGAACACGGCCCACAAAATGTCAGATTTAATAGGCCCAATCAAGGTATTAAGTTATTAATTTTCTTAGTTAAGCAACTAAATAATGGGTTCGAATTGGTATAAAAAAACTAATTGAAGCCAATGTGTTCAAAGACCAAGTCATGTACCTAGGGCCGGCTCAACCATATTGGGGGCCTGAAGCGAAATAAAAATACGGGGCCCTATTTATAAAAAATAAAATACTGAAAAAAATACAAAATTAGTTGGAAGGAGGAATTGATCTTCTGACCTTCTAGTTAACACCTCCCTGCACTAACCAACTGAGCTAATCCTTCTATATGCTCTAATCCAGGTTTATTTTTATTATATATAATCAAACTTAGGAAAATTATGGGGCCTTTAGAACTTGGAGGCCCAAAGCAAAAGCCTCATTTGAATTGGGCTTGAGCCGGGCCTGCATGTACCTAATAAAAGCATAGGATTTGAAAACCTAAAAATATTATGTACTGGTAAATGTACAAATGAACATGTTATGCTCCATTTCCGATTTCCGAATAAGATCAGAACTGATTTATCAAAATCGATATTGTTAAAATCTAGAGGTGATTTGTATTGAATGTGGTGGGTTTCGGTCTAGTCTAGAGGCGCACAAAAAAGTTGATATAAGAATGAACCGGTTATTAACCATAACCATAACCGATAACAAAAAACCGATTTAGGTTATTAATTAACCGTATGTTTGGAACCGGTCCATTTTATAGAGAAACATGATTTTTAACTGGTTTCTTTAATGTGTGTTTAAGACAATATTAACCACTTAACAGACCTAGAGTAAAAAAAATAGTCGTTATTAACCATTTAGTGTTCTTTTTTTAAACCATTTTGGCCCCCAAGATTAGTAAACATAGGTATTGGGTTTATTGGTTTAATCATACCAATTCTCTAGTTCTAAAAGACGCTCAAAAACACAAAACTGCTAAAAAACGCACATATCAAAATAATCAAAGTCCCAAATGACTAGCTTGAGTACTCAAGGTTCTTATAAAGTGTGTACTTCCTCGAGTGAAGTAACTCAATTTCAAAACCAACAACAAGGAACCAAGAGATTTGCTCAAAACTTAATTTATGTGAAATGTCCATCGGTAGTCAAAAGGCTTAATAAAATAGTCGTGGTATGTTTCTAAACGCCCAATCCATCTCCACTTTGAAATCACATTTGGAAAAGCATTACAAGTTGGTACGTATTAGATAGCAATATATATTTTTGTAATATATTGTATGTATCTTTTTATTCTTGTACATCTCCTAATTTATAGGAGTGATAGTTGTTATTTTTCATTATAAATACATAACCTCCCATTATTCAATTGATAAGGTAAATCATTATAATCCTTACATGGTATCAGCCATACTCCTCCCTCTCCTTCTGCCCCTACTGAATCCATCTTCTCCATGTCTGCATTCAACCACATGAGGCACATGAAAATCTCTTCTTCCAATTATCTAATATGGCGAGAACAAAGGCTTCGTGTCCTTGATTATCATAAACTTTCGGCCCATGTTTCAACCGATTCTACAGTACCTCCATCCATGATCACTATTGATGGCAAATCATCCTCCAATCCTGCTGCGGCTGCCTAGTCAAAGAAGGATCAGAAATCAGTCTTGAACAAGCCTACAACAATGCCTCTATTGGACGCATTCATTCTCTACGTGATTCGCTTCGTTTAATTAAAAAGGGTACGGTTACCGAATATCCTCGTCGCTTTAAAACTTTATGTGATCAACTTGCAGCTATTGGTCATCCTGTTGATGAGATGGATCGTTTACACTGGTAACTTTGTGGTCTTGGACCTACCTATGAAGTTTACTCCACCACCCTTCGCACGTCCAGAGCTCGTCCATCCTTTCATGATCTTGTTGCTCAAACCGAAAGTCAAGAGTTATTTATACAATCTTTGCATGGGTCTGACACTCCTACACTAGGTTTCAATGTTCAGCAGTCTCGTGGTTCAAATTCTGGTCGCGGTTCATCTTCCTCTGGCCAAGGGTACTCTCGTGGTCGAGGTCAGGGTCAGCAGCAATGTCGACCTCCCCACTGTCAGCTTTGCCAAACGAATGGTTGTTATGCCAATGCTTGTCCTCAACTTCATTTGTTCGCCTCTCAAGCTCCTTCTGATGAATCATTGGCCAAGGCGTTTCATGCTCAATGTCATGTAACAGATGATTTTCCTGATTGGCATGCTGACACAGGTGCCACAGACTATATGGTTACTTCGACTGATACTGTTCACCATTCCACTCCTTACAAAGGTAAAAATTGTGTTGTTTTTGGCAATGGTAATACTCTTCCTGTATCTCATACAGGGACGTCTACAATAGCTAGTAATATTACTCTTCGTAATGTTCTTGTGGTTCCTGGTCTTACGAAGAAGATTTTGTCTATTAGTTAGTTAACTAAAGATCATCCTGTTGATGTCCTATTTTCCGACTCATATTTTCATATTCAGGATCGGGTAAACAAACAGGTACTCGCTGAAGGTACTTGTGAAGATGGATTGTACGTGCTCAATGACTCCCCACAAGCTTTTGTTGCATCTCTTGGACGTTTGAATAAAGCCTCCTACCAATTATGGCATGCTCGTTTAGGACATGTTGCCTTTAGTATTATTTCCTTATTACATAAGTTAGCTCTTTTGAATGTTACTTCATTGTTACCTAAACCTGTACTTTGCACTCCTTGTCAACTTGCTAAAAGACAATGATTACCTTTTGATATTATTTTAAAGCGTGCTTCTTTACCATTGGATTTGGTTCATTGTGATTTGTGGGGTCCTGCACATATTTGTTCTAATGATGGTTATCGATATTATGTTGCATTTATTGATGATTTTCACGATTTACGTGGTTATATCCTCTAAAAGCAAAGGCGGATTTTTACTCCGTCTTGCCAGTTTTTCTTAATCTTGTATAGACTCAATGTTCACGCAAGGTTAAGGTTTTTCAAAATGATGGAGGCACTGAGTTTGTTAATCGCACAGTTCGAAATTTTTTTGAAGACAATGGTACTTTCGATCGATTTTCTTGTCTTTATACGCCTCAACAAAATGGTCGTGTAGAAAGGAAACATCGTCACATTGTTGAAATCGGGTTGGCTATGTTATTAAATGCTCATATTCCAGCTTCTTATTGGGTTGATGCATTTACGTTTGCGACTTATATTATGAATCGTCTGCCAACTCCATTATTGGATAATGAGTCGCCTTACAAGTTGTTATTTCAGCAACATCCACAGTATGATAACTTTCGCACTTATGGTTGTCAGGTGTTTCCCTATCTTCTTGATTATACCAAGCATAAGCTTGAGCCTCACAGCCTACCTTGAGTGTTCATTGGCTAGAGTCCACAACATAAAGGATATCATTGTCTGGATCCAACTACTTCACGAGTTTTTATTACTCGTCATGCACATTTCAATGAATCGGTTTTTTTCCCTTTGCCGGTTCCTCCAAAGTTGTGAATCTTTCTTCTCTTCTTATTACAAGTTATCTTGAAGAGCCATCCTTTGCTAAAGCTATTATTTCACCTCTGGATCCACCCTTGCCATCTCTGGACTCCTTTATGCCTCATCCTTCGAGGCCCAATCACAATAGCCCGAGCCCACTACTGTGTCTCCTGCTCTGGTCCAACAACCGGCTGCTGTTGATGAATCGGTCCAACAACATTTAGGTCCTGATCCTGAACCGTCTGGCCCAACTTCAGCTTCTGGTCCATCCACTTCACCTTCAGCTTCTAGCCCAACAGCCACGGATCCAGTTTCAGCCGAGACTTCTAGTCCGTCCACTTCTGCCCATCCGATGCAGACTCGCTCTAAGGCAGGAATTTTTAGACCAAAGCATCGGGTGGATCTTATTTCTCTCACAGAACATGCTCTTCATGTTGCTCTTGCTTCAACTACTGAACCTCGTGGCTTTAAATCTACAGTCAAAGATCCTAAAAGCCAGCTGCGATGCATGATGAACTTGCTGCCATTCATCAAAATCATACATGGACTCTTGTTCCTCGTCCGTCCTCTACAAATATTGTTGGGTCAAAATGGGTCTATCACATCAAGTATCATTCGGATGGTAGTATTGAACGATATAAAGCTCGCCTGGTTGCCCAAGGATTTACTCAGGTTCCAGGTCTTTATTATTCTCATACGTTCAGTCCGGTTGTGAAAGCATCAACAGTTCGTATTGTTTTGTCTCTAGCCGTTTTGAATCAACGGAAACTCCATCAATTGGATGTCAAAAATGCCTTCTTAAACGGCAATCTTACTGAGACTGTTTATATGGAGCAACCACCTGGATTTACTGATTCCCGTTTTCCTAATCACGTGTGTGATGTGTTTGTGAACAGACCTTGTTAATATGTTAGTTTTGTATATATTTTAGTCTTTTATTGTGTGATTTTAGTAGGTCTTAGTTATTTATTAGTGTACATGTGTTTTGTAGGTGTTCGTGAGATATGAGCTTAATACGAAGGAAAATGATCAAGTCGCGTACAGTTGAAAGTGAGCATGGAAAGTGATAGGTGTTCATAGACGTTGGAGCGTAAACGAGAAACTTTGATCGAGCCAAAAACACCCGAGTCAAGCGAGCATGGCGTAAATAATAATAATAATAATAATAATAATAATAATAATAATAATAATAAATAATAATAATAAATCTATATATATAATAAAAGAAAGCCATTTTGATGATATGGCACTCAAGGAGGCATTCTCCTCCTTGAGTGTGCCATGTGGCATACCATGTGTCATTATTTTTTTAATAATATAAAACCCACTTTAGAGATTATTAGAAAACCCTAAACAAAGACACGCCTCCATCCATCTTCTCCTTTACTTCATCCATCTTCTTCTGCCATCTAAGCACCACCACCAGCCCTCCACATCCCTTTTGAATGTGCTATACGTATCCCTGTCTCTATTCTCTTTCTTTAAACATCTAGAGTCCAGCATCTATCTCTCCCCCTCTCTTCAAGCTCTCCAAAATCTCATTAGCAAGCAAAGATATCACAAAATCTAAGGTCTATAATATCTATTAGCATATCTGATTTACATTATAATTCTTTTCCTTTCTTTTTTTTACGAGGTAGAGTCACGGCCACGGTTAGGGTTCTGATGGTGTACTCCGCCTACCAAGGTAAAAACGTCGAACCCTATTCCTTTGATAATAAATTGAATGATGATGATGGGTTGTGGATGTTGTTGTAAAGGTAACCAGCGGTAACGTCAATTGAGGGTCAGTAGGGGTGACTGTAAAGGACAGGAAGAGAAGGAGGTCATGACGGCGCTCAGGGAATAGGAGCCGACGGTGGTGGTTTCGCCAGACACAACAGAAGAGACGTGGGTAAGGGTTCCAATCTGTTGGTTTTTTTTTTGGTTCAGAACTTCAATTTAGTTCAGCATTGCTTTTATCAAGATGTTAGATTTGTCGCAGATTTTGGATTTTGGTTTTACCAGAGCTGACTTTGGAACTAATTTAGCTATTAGCAATCGAACATAATTAAATCCAGGTTAAAAGATACATGCTTCTTTATTTTATTTTGATTATTATGAAATCGTGAGTAAATAATGGGGGCGTTGATTGCATTATTGTTATTGATATGTTTAGGAATTTAATATCTTTATTAGCATTCAACATAATTGAGGCTGCTATAACATACTGGAAGTAAACGTTGACTCATATATGATGCTTTATTTGTTCAACGGATATAGAAGCACAAAAACCAAGCAATTGCAGCTAGCATTTGAGATATCTTCACAAAAACCAAGCAATTGCATCTAGCATTTGAGATATTTTTCTTCTTAAATGTATGTCCACACATGCTCTTCCCTTGCATCTTTCTTTTCAAATGGCATTTACACACAAAAATATATATTATTTGTGCTATACCCCTTGAAACTCATAGAGATACACATTAGCTTTTAAACAAATTATCAATATCATTAATATTCTGAATGGAGGGTTAAGCTGATTTATTGAATTTTCTTATAAGCATACGCTTTAGCTTATAAACAAATCATCAATATCATTAATATTATGAATGGAGGTGCCAAATGAGTAAATTTAATGAGGTCAAAGGAGCCAAGTTAGTCATAATCTGTTTAGAAAAGCCGTTCTCATTATGAAAGAATGCGATTGTCAATTAACATATTGGTTTTTGATTTACAGATAGTCCCTGCAAATTGCAAATATGTTATTCTCTCAACCAAGATAGAAATCCGTCTTGCAAACGTTCAACAAATCCACTGGACATCTCTTGAATTTAACAATAATGTAATCTTTCACTTAATTGGACTGACAATGGCAAAGAGAATATGTGTTACAACAAAAATAAACAATTTTGATATCTAGATCCATTAGAGTATATTTGAAACTCAAATGTTTCACCTATTGGTTTGAGATTTTGTGTCATGTTTGATTGTTAGTGTTTGAAACAGGAACAAATCATCAGGTTACACTGAATAAGAGTAAGAGAAGAAGTCGAAGCGCAGGCACAACGCGCTTGAGTCTTTGATTGTTGTTTGTCTCCTATACGATGGCAGCTGGGTAATCCTTCAATTCTTCAGGTATTCATCTTCCTCTTCCTTTTTCTTGTGTTAAATCGTCTGAACAACCCGGGACGCTCCCGGGGTAAAACCTAGTTAGAAAATAAAAAAAAAGAGACAAAGTCTCTCGTGACTTCAAAAGAAACAAAAGAATAAAAATAAAACAAAATGAAAAGTGGTTGAAACTTGAAACAAAGAATGCAGTGGGCTTGCATCATAGTGGGCTGCCAATTAATTTTAATGAATTGCTCAACTAAGTCTCGGATGGGCCATCAATTGGAAAAACTTAGAAAAAGGAAAACGAGGGCAACACTTGAGGGAGTTTTTTACCGGCTGCAGGAGGATCGCACAGAAAAGAAGAAGCTGTATGACGAGATACACACTTAAATTCTTTGTGACAACCTCCGGGTGTACGGTTCGTTTGTGAAACCCTTTAAACTTGTTTGATTTGGTATTTGGGATTGTTTTTTTTATTAGCTTGAAGAATATTTGTGGTTTTAATCATTTAAACAATTCAAGTGTGTTTCAATTGCTTATCGTTTTATCATTCGCATTCGGTTTTCTTGCATCGTGAGCAGTTTGATTATTGGGAGGGTAATTGATACATGTGGGTTGGTAATTGGATTGTACAGGTTATTATTAAAAACTTGTGTTCGGTTATCACTTGATTTAAAATCGTTCAACAAAGCCATGTCTATGTGGTATCCTATCATTTAATCAGGTTTGGGTGAATCATTGAACCGGAAGTTCGGAGGGGGTTACTTCTTTATTATAATTGTTCACAACTTTTCTAATCCGTTTTCTAAATTTCAAAGAAAAAACAAAATAATTAGGTTTTAGTTTAATAGTTAAAGTTACAAAACTACTCTTTCCATCAATTCCCTATGGAGACGACTCGACTTGCATTATACTACTTATTTTTATATTTTTGACCGACCCAACGACATCGATCAAAATGGCGCCGTTGGCGGGGAATTGGTGCGCTTAGTTTAGTTTTTAGTTTTTACTGTTTATTTTTTTTTATAAAAATTGAAAAAAAAGTAATTTATATTTCTAGTTAAGTTTAGTTGATTTTGTTTCTTTTTATTTTGTTCAGTATTACACTGGGTGTGTTAGTTTGTGCAGGCACAACGAACTTCAAAGACACCATGATAAGGTGGGTAGAAGATGACCCGTGTGATTGTTGCGGGAGCCCGTATCATTTGTTTCACGATTGTCCAGTGGCCCGTAGGAGGATTAAAATGTATAGGGAACAACAAGATCAAATCATATTCGGTTTTAAAAATCATGAAGGCTCACCCTTATCATCCTCATATCATCAGCCACTCTCGTCAAACTCTTGTTGCTATTTTCAATCAAATAGTGTGTATCCCGGGAGCTTAAATTTTCGAGGAACTTACAATACTAGAACCATCAGCAAGGGAATCAAAGAAATTTTCAAAGAGAAACATATAACCAAGGCTATCAACGAGGCTCACAATATAATTATCAGGAAAATTGGCAAGAACAAGGTAGGTTCATGGAAGAAGTGGCTGACTCGATGGCTTCGTTAAAAGATACACTTATGGAGTTCATGCGGGAAATACGGAAGGATTACGAGATCCAGGACAAGATTCCTATGGAATTGGTAAAGCAAGTTAACCAATTAGCAGAGGAAATTGCAGATTTAAAGGCTATGGAAAACAAGACCACACAAAATCCGCCGATTCCTGAAGATTTCCCAATAGAACCGGGTATGGTTAATGATGAGGTGGTAGATGAGCTTATGGATTTTCCTAACCAGGAAGTTAGAGAAGTGGTCATGGAAATCAATACTACGCCAATTCCCCCAGTCGTTGAAGAGCCACATGAGGATAAGGTTGGGACAAAGTCTTAGAAGAGGAAGTTACGAGCCTAAAAGAATACGCAGTTGCTTGCGTAAAACCACTTGCAGACACACCTTCTAAAGAACTAGTGAACCAGGTAACCTTGGCATACCCTAAACATCCTTCCATATTTACGTGGAAAATAGAGAGTTAAAAATGATGGTTCGAGTGGAAAAAAGAGGAAGGTGAGTTGGGGAGATCTAGGGCAATTCATCATGAAAGGGACTCGCAATGCTTCATCAGACATGCTGATCATGAGCAAGAAGATGAAGGCTCGACATGTCAACTACCGAACATACATTGGGAATTCGGTAGGCAAATGTGGTTTTTTTCTGTCTTGTATTAATTTGGTGAATTGTATGATGCCAAACCGGTTACCACACCTTTGGCTCCTCATGAGTCTTTCACCATTGACAGACCCCCTTGCACTGATCCTACTGCTTTTCGATCATTGGTTGGAGCATTGTAGTTCACTATTACTTGTCCTGATTTGTCTTATGCTGTCAGTCAGGTTTCTCAGTTTCTTCATGCTCCTACGGTTGCTCACTTCCAAGCAGTTAAACGGATTCCGCGCTACATCAAAGGCACTCTTTCTTATGGTTTGACTTATAATCGGCCTCATTCCTCCTCTATTATTGGCTACTCAGATGATGATTGGGCTCGCCGCTTAGATACTCGCCGTTCTACTTATGGGTATTCTATTTTCTTAGGAGGAAATCTTGTCACTTGGAGGGCCAAGAAGCAGCCCACAGTCTCTCATTCGAGTTGTGAGTCTGAATATTAGGCAATGGCCAACACTGCAGCTGAAATAATTTGGCTTACCCATCTTCTTAGAGAACTTCATGCCTTACCTCCTGATCGGCCTACCTTGCTTTGTGATAACAAAAGTGCGCTATTCATGACTCGGAATCCAGTTTCTCACAAGCGAGCTAAACATTTGGATTATCATTTCATTCGGGAGCTTGTCAACTCAGGAAAGCTTTATACCAAGTTTGTACCGACCAATCTTTAGGTGGCAGATATCTTTACTAAAAGTCTTCCGCGTGCGCAGTTTGAGCAGTTTCGGGCTATGTTGCGTCTTGGACCTCCACCCTTTCAATTGAAAGGGAGTATTAGATAGCAATATATATTTTTATAATATATTGTATGTATCTTTTTATTCTTGTACATCTCCTAATTTATAGGAGTGGTAATTGTTTTGTTTCATTATAAACACATAACCTTCCTTATTCAATTGATGAGGTAAATCATTATAATCGTTATAGTAAGCTAAACTAATCTAGAAGGGTAGCCATAAACACCTAATGAAGACAATGAAGATGGACGACGACTATATCAAAAAAATAGATATAGTGTCATCACTTTTAATGCTTATTTAACGAAATTTATGTATCATTAGTTAAAAAAAATTAAAAATAATTGAAAATAAAGGATTTTTTACAAAGTAACCGGTACCAGTTAGGTTAAAAAAAATGTTTTGTGCACCTCTAGTCTAGTCCAGTTTGATTAGTAATAAAATATAGGGTTGGGTTATTCTACAAAGGCTATAAAAAATGAGAAGGGTGAGAAGCCACTAGAAAATGACATGTGTCAAAGGATTAAACAAGTAGGAGGGGTAATTTGGTCAAAAAAAATATGCACATGCAAGTCACATGCCATTTCCACCTTCATTTTTAAATGTTTGTAACTTTTTTATACGTCATCGTTTTTTTTTTAAAAAATTATACCATAAAATCAAGCGTCTTTTTATCTTTAATATGAGTACCATATTGTTATACTTTCGAAAAAAAAGTCAAAAATCCACTTGCGTAAGACACAATGGAGTGTAAAACACAATGAGCACCAATTAAATATAGTGTATAAAACATAATCAACAATCTAATAAAACACAATGGACGACATACCAAAGACACAATTAATAGAAGACTAAAACACAATGAATACTTTTGAAAAAAAAAAGTTGAAACCCAGTTGCGTAAGACACAATGAACAACATACTAAAGACACAATGAACAGAAGACTAAAACACAATGAATACTTTCAAAAAAAAAAGTCAAAAACCCAGTTGTGTAAAACACAATGGATGAAATAATAAGGACACAATGAATAGAAGACTAAAACATAATGAATACTTTTTAAAAAAAATTTGAAAACCCAGTTGCGTAAGACACAATGGAGATAACGTAAAACACAATGAGTACCAATTAAATATGCAATGAACAATAGAGTATAAAACACAATGAACAGTCTAGTAAAACACAATGGACGACATACTAAAGACACAATGAACAGAAGACTAAAACACAATGAATAATAGACTTTAACACAATGAACAAAATAATAAAACACAATGTACACCTAAATACAAAAATCATTTGCGTAAAACACAATGAAAAGCATACTAAAAACACAATGGACAAAGTTAAATCATGTGTAGACTAAAAAAACATAAATAACGTATATTATAAAACACACGTGCATTATATAACACAATGAACAAGAAGAAGACACAACGGAGAAGAAAACTCATTTAACACGATTTTTTTTTTCAATTTTAATGTAGCAATGTGGTACTCATATTAAAGATAAAAAAACGCTCGTTAATATGGTGAATTTTTTTTTAAAAAAAAATATCGTATGAAAAAGTTATAGACGTTTTAAAATGATGGGGGGAAATGACATGTGCATTGCATGTGGAGAGAGAAAGTCAACAAATGTGGTTTTCCTTTTATGCCCTTCCTCTAATTTATTATTTATTTTTTTCAAACAAACTAATCTCAACCCTTCAAATATATGATCAATGGATCACAATCCTTCTCACCCTTCCTAGAATAAATGTCTTGTGTATTTGATCCTAACCCATAAAATATAACCAAGAAAATGAAATGTTATCTACTTATATGCCTATATATTTGAAAACATTTTACTTTATATTATAATAAAGGTTGCAAGAGCATGCATTGAAAACGTAGAGCATTGAGATAACACAGAATCTTTTTTGTACATGAAAAATGTTGGTAAAAAATTGTGAACGAAATGTAGATTGTAGAGCATTGAGATAACACAAAATCTTTTTTGTACATGAAAAAATGTTGGTAAAAAATTGTGAACGAGAAGGAGCTAAAAAAACTACCAATTTGGTCAAAATCATAGTCGAGTTGAGGTTCCAGTTTTATAAAAATTAAAAGAAACTGAGAACATAAGAAATTGATTTATATTAAAATAAGAGTAAGATATGGTTCTAGTTTAACATGTGGACTTTTTTTTGCTTTTAATAAGTTTTTATTTCATTATTTTTTTAAAAGTTTTATTGAGATAATATAATTGATCCAATAGGACCAGTTATCATTTTTACTATACAATAAAAGAAACTAAATGGGACACGTATTATTTATTGGGGCCTTCTATTTTTTGTTCTTATCTCTTTTGCTTAATTATGGAAAATTACTTTTTAAATAAAAATAATGATTATATATTTACAGTAAGAAGTTGGCTAAAGAGTCCACTTTTCCTAAGAAGCATAAGAAGTCTATGTAGGTATTATGATTTAGATTTTAGGAGAAATGTTTTATATTCTTTTGGTATTGTGTTATATAGAAAAAGAACAAAAATAACAATTTAAAATACAATCACAAGTACTAAGCATTAAATTGTAAAACACACTGATTATCTTTAGACACACTGATTATTTTTTGTATGGTGCTTTAGATTTAATGCTTAGAATACATTTGATTGTGTTTTAAATTCTTATTTTTGTTGTTTTTCTATACAACACAATACTAAAAGAATAAAAAATATCTCTCCTAAAATTTAAAACACAATGTCTACATAGACTTCTTACACTTCTTAGAAAAACTGGACTTTTACATGAACCCTAACCATATATTTACTAATTACTATTATGTTAAAATTCAAATATGTTAATTAATATTTTTATGCTTATCTTTTCTTATCTTTAAATAAAACAAACTAAATTGGGAACACATCTCATTTGTTAGAGCCCTCTAATTTTTTTTTCTGCCTCAATCTCATACTTAATTATGGATAATTATGTTTTTAAATAAAAATAATTATTATATCATTCCTATTATTTTAAAAATTCAAATATGTTAATTAATATTTTATAGCTTTTCTTTATTCTTATATTTATTTACTATATATTCACTTTATATTTATTTAAATAAAAATAATTATGATATTATTAACTATTATTTTAAAATTTTCAGTTTATTAATTAATATTTTTATGTCAAATCAGAACACGTGTTATTCATTGGAGTCCTCTAATTTTTTTTCCCGCATCTCTCTCCTACTTACTTAAGGATAATTTTATTTTTTAAATAAAATAATTATTATATCATTAACTATTATTTTAAAATTTCAAATACGTTAATTAATATTTTTATGTTTATTTTTCTTTATCTTTATATTTTTTTAATATATTTTCTCTTTATAGTTATCTACCATATTCATTTCAATAAAAATAATTATTATATTATAAGCGATTATTTTAAATTTTTAAATATGTTATTAAATATTTATATGTTAATTAAACCTTTATTTTCTTTTATATCTCTTATTAAATAATAGTGTTATATCATAATTTTCATGTTTCTCTCTCATGTTAAATAATATATTTTTTTATTTCTCTCTCCTATTAAATAAAAATATTAAATCATAATTTTGCCATTTCTCTCTTGTTTATTTAATTTTTTCTTAACTATTTTTTCATTATTAGTAACAATTTAATTGTTATTAATTCAACCTCATATAATACACGGGTTTTTAACCTAACAAAAAATCTATACATATAATAAATCAAAGCATTTTTGATGACTTGACACTCAATGATGCATTCTATCCCTTGAGTGTGCCATGTGTCATCCGATGTGGCAATTGGTATTTAACTTATAAAAAACACTATCGCCTCTTTCTTTACTCTTTCTAAAAAACTCTAGCTTTCCAACCCCCCTCTCTAGCTCTCACGGTTGCCTCTCTCTCTCTCTCTCTTCTTCTTTCTTTTTTTTTTGCAGCAGCCGACCACAGATACCCAGTTTCAGTTTTGTGTTTATTTTAATTTTTTTAATCACAAAGTTCATACTTTTATGTTATGATTTTCCTTAAATTCTTTCCTGCATGAATTTAGTCGATCTCTGTGTGTATTTATAATTATACATCAAGATCAACGATACCCATGAGTCCGACAATGTTTTTGCGAACTGGGTTGATCTTATTAGTGGTTTTTGGTACTCTAACGTGCGCTGATGAGCTTTCTAGGGTTAGGATTTCCAAATCTGTTTGTCCAGTGAAGTCAATTGATGATTTGGGTTTGTTGCTTGGGTCGAATAAGTTGGTGTTATTGAGGTATTTAACTGATTGTACAATTTGCTTATTATTATGTGGAATCAAGATTTGAAGAATTGGTGGAAGAATTGTGCAAATGCTTATTAATTGGTTGAACAATTTCTATTAGGGATATGATTTGTTTGCAGACAGCTTCATTCTTTACCAATGTCAATTATGATGCATGAGTCTTAAAACTGTTTAGTTATTATTTGTTATGAACTTTTGGTAAGCAAGTGAACCTAACCAACACAAGTTTAAACTTATTGTTTTCTGTCCTGTAATAGCAAAGGAAGAGAGCATGGTACATCTTTGAATATCTCAAGTCTAGATTTCTGAATTTGAGGATCCGTAGCATGCAGCCTCTTTCTTTAGAGGTGTAAGTTTTTTTTGCTAGAGTGCTAAAATTGTTTAGTATTTTATATGTTATTTGTTGTGAACTTATGGTAAGCAAGTGTACATAATTGTACAAGTTAAAAAGTTCTTGTATTTTGTTCTGTCATTACAGAGGGAGAGAGCATACAATGCGCTGCTGCCACAACCACCACCACCGCATGAACTGACCTCCAGTTATTCAGTTAAGATTCATACCTCATTTTAGTCGTTTTTACTTTTTACCTTCGTTTTTTACCAAGTATTATTTGTTAAGATGGTGAGGGGTTATCATGGGCAAAACATAAAGTGCTTGCAAATTAATGGTGAAGAATATATGCAAATGTAAATATTTTTCAAAACTTTATTGAAGCCGTGCGAGTATATGTTTTAATGATATAAAGATTTGAAAACTCAAGACAATTTTTTGCTATATTGAGAGATTATATTGTTATTATATAGTGTCATATCATCCTATAGCACAATTGATTAACATGATGTATATGGCAGATGATATTGTTTCAGGGCTTATTCATAACCAGGTGAACAAGTGTAGAAGAGGTCATTCAAGTCCAAGCCGCAATTGTGAACTCTATTCAAATTTAGAAGAAAGTAGCAGCTCTATGGTGATGACATTTTTAATAGCATTCTTTTGTATTATTTTGTGCTAAAAAGTAGTTAGCAAGCTAGGTCATTAGTTTCTACTTTTCCTCATAAAAAGGTATAGCATCATATTGTATCACCCTTAATTATTTTATAATCATATAAGTAAAGTGTTTTTAGATTTATATGTTAAATACGATAATACGTTTAATATGATAATATCCCTACACATAGATGTGGAAAAATATGATTTAACGGTCGATGGATCGCATCCGCTGTTTAGAAATCATCCTGGAAGAGCCTTTATCCTATTGAAGGATTCAGGTAACCATTATTCTTTTAACATATCTGCTAAGTGTTATGTTAAGTTATTTAGTCTTTTCATTTGTTTACTAATATTAGATTTTTCAACCCCGGGACGTTCCTGGGTATAATCTAGTAAAAAAATAAAGTGTTTTAATTAGTAAACAATACATCAAAGCTTTTGTTTTTAAAGGCATATGTTGACGACTGTATGTGATAACGTACTACATTACATTTATTCAACCTAAGTAAGACAATGGTTTATATAACCCATATAATAACAGTTTTTTTTAAATATAATTTTTTATTACTCAGCATATAAAGTTACATTTATTCACATCATGTAATACACACGGTTCTAACCTAGTATATACAATGTTGCAAAAGTCGCTAGGCGCTCCCTAGTCGGAGTCGGGAGTACTCGGGGAGTTCTCGACCTAGTCGGAGATTAACGAGGAGCACTCGGACTAAGCCTAGAGTGCTCGGGCCTCGGCAACCTACCTTGTAGCGATTACTCGGGGGGGTACTCGGCCTCCAAGACCTTGTTATACAACATTGAGTGTGTGTGTGTATGTATATAGTTCCAAGTCACGTATTTTAAAGATCCTTCTGAGGGCACTTTCAGTAGATAATTTTCTGCATCTTTTTCAAAGATTTGCTTTATCTTTCACTTCCTGACACACACATCAACACAACTTTGTTTCTCCTTTTCTTTTACACACATAACACGCGTTCACATATTTTCTTTGCATCTTCCTTCGATTCACCCACACCGTAGGACAACAATCCCAAACCAACAAACACCTCCGTTTCTTTCACGACCAACCACCAGATTTGACCCAAATGTGTACAAAACCGCCTCCATCTTCACGATCTTTCTCTCCTACACCTTCTTACAGATTGATGTTTTTCAGATCTTTGTTGTAAAATAAGTTGTTAAAACATAAATCGGTCACCTACAACATGATGGTTTTCAAATTTTTGCTGTAAAATGACACTAAGGATGGAATGCAACACAATCGAACCAAATAACTCAAGAGAGAGATAGCCGAATGAGAAGAGAGAGCTGAGACAGAGAGAGGCGGACGTAGAGATAGAAAGTAACAGGAGAGAGAGGAGATCCGTAGAAGATGATGATAGTCTTGATACAAAACTTGAAAACATTACGGCAATGTACCCTATGCGGGTATCATTGTACCACGTTAAACCGAAAAAAAAAATATGAAAACGTCGAAATTAATGCATGTTACAATGGTATATTCGGGAAAAAAAAATTTAAATTTTTTTAAGGATCTACTTTAACAAAAATAGAAACTTAAATAAATAAAAGTCTAGAAACAAATGTAAAAATAAAATAAATAAAGTATGTGAATGTATTGGATGTTTTTTGTTCCAATGATGTGTGCCCCGATTGTTAGAAAATAATCAGACCACCGGTAGTGGGCGTTAGTTTAGACGCAAAAGCCATTTTTAGCACACTTTAAGGCCCAACACACCACCCCGTGGGCCTTAAAATCCCAAAAGAGGTGCGAGGCATTAAATTTTTAACGCTACATTTTGGCATGATGGTCTTGGGTTTCATGGCAGCCAATAAAATTAAGGGGATGGGGCGCTAAATTCACGCTGTCATAATGAAAAAACAACCACCAAGGTTCGAACGTAACACTGAATACAATAGAAAAGCTTGCTAAAAAAAAGCGTTCGTTCAACGAGAAGCTGAATCACCGCTCAAAACAACCGACCATAAATTACCACTCTTCACAAGTTTGGAAATGTATATATAGAGAACAAGTGTTAACAAAATGACCTGGTTTTTTAAACAGAAAACTACATAGAGGCATATGTCGTCATCTAATACGCAATCGCCATATGAGAAAAATAATAGTATGAATGCAAAAAAATATGTTCACACAATATTAAAATACGAATGAATTAATGGAATAAGACAAACTGACTTTTGTACATGAACTTAAATAAACCGATTATTTATAGGTTGACAACAGTGACAAAGCATTGATGAAAATTAAACTTATCTATCTGTAACTTTTAAATACGACGTTTTAGCCGGAATGATCAATGTTACATGACATCACCAGATATACGTCTTCTTGCATTCTGCTTGCGTGTAATGTGTTGTGTTGACTTCTTTTTAACACCCATATATTACCAACATGTATACTATTTAAGTATTTATACTATATATTGAATTGAAAACAGCCACATATTAAAGTTGAAGGCTTTTTGAAGAAACAATAACCTGAGCGGCGGTCCGGTGTATGCCTCTCCGGTGTTGAATAGGAGAACCACAGCTCGATCTTCGTCTTCTCCGGTTCAGATCCAGACCTGCAAGTGAGAAAGGAAAGGTAGAGTGTGGAGGTGACTGCTAGGAAACCACGAATGGAGTCCAACGTACAGACACAAAAAGTGATGGCGGCTCTGGTGGCAGCCATGTGTTATCAGGGGGTAATCTCATATGTGATAACTTGTGCCCTAATGAGAGGTGATGACCTCTTATATAGGGCTTTCATGGGCCTTAATGGGCCAGACATCAAGGACCCTTAACTATATGGGCACATAGCCCATTGGCACAAAGCCGAGTTAAGGGGTTACCTCCACACCCCAATATTAGTAAATAATATAGAAAGTAATAAGTAATAAAGACGGTATGTCGGGTCACGTACCATACCTCTACAAGTCCCCCTAGTCTGGTGTTGCTCCCACGTGCAAGCGTTGGGTGGAGCGCTAGACTAATTAAGAGTGCTCAGGGATGAAGATTAAAAGCTTTATCTTCTCGGCGGACCAATGACTCGAACGTTTCGTCTCCCTGTTTCAATGTGTAGAAGGTTGCTCGTTGCGCTTGTTACCAACTAAGTGTTACCTTCTAGGCTAACTGTCACCGACGCGTGTGAGGTTTTCTCGTTACGCTTGTTATCGGCTAAGTGTCACCTTTTATGCTAACTGTCGCCGACGCGCGAGCGTCCAGTAACGATTTGTTGCAGGTGTTACTGTGGCTCGTTGCCAAACCTGCAAGTATCTCAATCATATAATATGGGTATATTATGAGGCGCCCAGCCTTGTATTAGTATCTCTTAACTTGTAATAAGTTGTTAGATAGTAAATAATGCTAAATATCAAAAGATTGTACCAAAACCTTGAGCGGCCAATGCTATGGCGCGCGTGCGGATTTTATGGCGCGCGGTGAACCAACAACACTTTCTCGGGGGGTGAAATCATACGGCGCATCATGGTATGAGATCCATCTAAAGTGGTGTTATACCATGCCATCCCCCCAGTTCATTGCTGCTAAGTGTAATGCTTAGGAGCGTTGGAACTTATAATAAGAGTATCCTTTGTTGATGGATCGTTTGACGCGCCAAAGTTGTTGTCCGCGGATTGCTTAAGTAGGCAATAGCATGCTCCGCGAGAGACGCCATTTCAAGGCTTACTTCAGTCAGAAGCAATGCTCCACGATGTTCGTGAAGTGCTTTGCGGTGGCGTATGATAGCCATCGACTGCGCGAAGTGCTTGCTGTTGACGGATGAAAGTAATCCGCGGAGAACGTCTTTTAAAGTATTTACGTCAACCCAAAGCGGGGTAATGACGTGGCGGCGCGTTCCTGAAAAGGAGAAGCGCAAAGTGTAGCACGTTCCTGAAAAGGAGACGTGGTGGCGCGTTCCCGAAAAGGAGACGCGCGCGAAGTGTAGCACGTTCCTGAAAAGGAGACGTGGCGTCGCGTTCCTGAAAAGGGTACGCGCGCGAAGTGTAGCACGTTCCTGAGAAGGAGACGTGGCGGCGGAGCAGGCCTCCGCGGAGCTGCTGAGGCGGCGCGTTCCTGAAAAGGAGACGCGCGCGAAGTGTAGCACGTTCCTGAAAAGGAAACGTGTATGAAGTTGCGGGACGCCTCTGACGTCCACACGATATGCGGAACGCCTCTGACGCTAACGCGATATGCGGAACGCCTCTGACGCTAACGCGATATGCGGAACGCCTCTGACGCTAACGCTATATGCGGAACGCCTCTGACGCTAACGCGATATGCGGAACGCCTCTGACGCTAACGCGATATGCGAAACGCCTCTGACGCTAACGCGATATGCGGAACGCCTCTGACGCTAACGCTAGCATGGCATAGGGAGTTACCGACAAGCGGGGTTACCCGTAAGCTTGACTGAACCTGCAAAAATCGGTCATATAATATAGGTGTATTATGAGGTGCCCAACCTTGCGTTAGTGTATCTTGAACTTTAAAATAAGTGTAAGCATAAATTGTTGTAATATATGCCCCGAAGGTAGAATAACCGTCTCTATGGGAGTTGTAATTTGTTGATGGGAATGAAATAAAAGAAGTGTAATAGGCTTCATTAATTAAACACTTTGTTCCCATTGAGAATTGTGCTAAATAAAAGTTGTCATAGGAGTTTGAATAATAGTTGACAACCTGTCATCCAATTATCTATCCATTTTGAAAACTTTTAAAGCAAGCATGGATACTTTCTATTTTTTATTTGATATTATAATCTCATATTTCCATCAACATACACGACTACTTTTAAAAAGTAAAAACTCCATAGTTGGTTGTATAAGTTTAGAGATACCTTTATGGAGGATGTACCTTGTAAGTAGTACGAAGGCCACTAGGTGTGTTTGTATTTGTCTAAAAATCCATGGCATAGTATAGCAGCCTGGAAGGGACATGAAGTCCCATGGCGACGAAGCAGGCCTCCGCGTCCGCGGAGCTGCTGATGATGGCAGCGACCAGCTTCTCATGGCGGCGGAGCAGGCCTCCGCGTCCGCGGAGCTGCTACGGGTAGTTGGTATCGTCTGGCGGGTGAGGAACCCGGTAACTAGCTCTTTGCATTGGAGCAAATCGTCATGCGGGGAGCAAGATCGATCCACCGCTGCGCATGGTACGCCCCGGCACGGAGCAGAGCGGTCCAACGCAGTGATCTCAAAAGTGTGCGGGGAAAAGACTTCGCGCAGGCAGATTGGAGTCAAGCTTCGGCCGCGGAATACGCGAGAGTTTGGCATGGCTGATGGAAGCCATTCTCCGCATATGACGTCTTTCTGCACCTTTCGTTAGCGGAAGCAATGCTCCGCGGTGATATGGTTTTACGTTTTACGTCGGCGGAACCCGTGCTCCGCGGAAGTAACATGCGGAGGGCTTGAAGTAGGCGGCGAAAACATGTTCTTCGGCGGGTATGTGACGGTCGTTGCTCTTGCCGTTGAAGACATAATATACAATTTTGACAACTTTGGGTCAATTAATTATCGGACCTCGAGGCTCGTGCCCTGGCTTGCAAAGTCAGAGTATGAATGTGTATGCAATGTGTGGTTGTACGAAGCGCAAACCGACTTGTATCCTCATCTTTTCTTTTCTTTTATATATATAACAATATATATTGAGAATTGTTGCAGCTTCTTTCTTTGGACTAAAATTTGAGTATTGAAATTCGAGATTCGCCAGTTCTTTTAATATAAATATTTATGAACCAGATATAACTTGTATATCGTGTTTGAGGGGTTTTTTATGCTGCAATTTGCACCCAAAAAGAAACAAACCCGATCTAAAAGGTGTTTCACCATGAACGGCTTTTTCACCCCCCAATAAAACAGATCTGAAGGTTTTCATAGATAAGAACAAAAACGAAGCCCAGATCTATGAAATATTCCACCAGAAATAACCTTTTCGTCTTTGATTGAACAGATCTGGAGGTCCGAAGGAAGAGAAAAACGAGTGTAGTTCGTTGCCGGTCCCACGGATGGCGCCAATGAAGAAACAATAACCTGAGCGGCGGTCCGGTGTATGCCTCTCCGGTGTTGAATAGGAGAACCACAGCTCGATCTTCGTCTTCTCCGGTTCAGATCCAGACCTGCAAGTGAGAAAGGAAAGGTAGAGTGTGGAGGTGACTGCTAGGAAACCACGAATGGAGTCCAACGTACAGACACAAAAAGTGATGGCGGCTCTGGTGGCAGCCATGTGTTATCAGGGGGTAATCTCATATGTGATAACTTGTGCCCTAATGAGAGGTGATGACCTCTTATATAGGGCTTTCATGGGCCTTAATGGGCCAGACATCAAGGACCCTTAACTATATGGGCACATAGCCCATTGGCACAAAGCCGAGTTAAGGGGTTACCTCCACACCCCAATATTAGTAAATAATATAGAAAGTAATAAGTAATAAAGACGGTATGTCGGGTCACGTACCGTACCTCTACACTTTTATTGTAGGGATTTAATGAAGCTTGAAGGCTGAGGCCCTCAAGTTGAGGGGGGTAAGTGATAAAAACTTTGATGATCAAAACAAGTCTACTGTCATCTTTGCTAAATGTATATATAACAATTATGGTTGTTGAAATCGCTTGCCGCTCGTGCCTCGCTCATCGGTCGTGGCTCGTGCCTCGCTCGTCTCTCGTTCGGAAAATGCTTACTCGGTCTTCCACTCGGTTGTGTATGAGCCGATCGGCTCGGTTCGTTTTGTAAATGAGCCAGCACGAGCAAAGGTACGCTCGGCTCGGTTCGGCTCGAATAC
Source organism: Ambrosia x helenae (assembly GCA_030844895.1). Classification (NCBI taxonomy): domain Eukaryota; kingdom Viridiplantae; phylum Streptophyta; class Magnoliopsida; order Asterales; family Asteraceae; genus Ambrosia; species Ambrosia x helenae. Next base: position 89,805 of record JAUTDX010000956.1, read on the forward strand.
ATTTTTATTTACTTAATAATAGATATACACACAATTTATAGATAAATTTATGGCTTTTTATATAACATTATATTGGATCTGGCTCAATATATGCAAACAAAATATAACTAGCCCACTTAAATCAATAGAAATTTAACACTAGATTTAATAATAAAACAATAAGTCATGAGGTGACAGCCTTGACTTCTTTATGTTATTAGTCGTTCATCGCTAATTGTTGCTTGATATGTATCACACCTACGTCACAGTGCAACAACTGTTCTCTGACGTATGCTCATCATCTCACCAGCCTCAATCTAAGCCTCATCATTGGACACTAGGAACTCAATATTAGTTTTATCATCAGACATTTCGACCTTAGTTGTCACCCGACAATGAAAACATCGAAGGAAACATCGCAATTTTATGATCGTACATATTACTCTCCGCTCGATTCTCGCTCGACGCTCGCTTGAAAAATTTGCGCTCGAAAAATGTTCGTTCGGTTTTACGCTCGATTGTAAACGAGCCGCTCCGCTCGGTTCGGTTTGTAAACGAGCAAAGCTCCGCTCGAATCGGCTCGGCTCGTGAACACCCCTAAATTTACAATATAATTTATAAATATAATAAACAAATATAGAGGGAACTTTATCAATCGTAATATTGAAACAAGTAAGAAGTTAAAAATATATCTACACTATATTATAAAGCAAGATACCAACCAAATGTAAATAATTATTATACTTTATGTTTATGGTATAACACTTTAATGAAGTTAGTAAGAGTTTAAAATAATCTTTCTATAATATTATTAAATTATATTAATTAAAACCCATCTAGCATTAAGTATAAATATTGATAATATAAATAGATAGTAAAAAGAGTTGTGATATAATTAAAATTTCTTTGTTATAAACATATACATTATGGCGACTATACATATTCTAATTCACATATACCATCAAGTGTAAGTTTGTATTAATGTTATGTCCCTATAAATAGAGGCTTATTGTAATTGGTAAAACTCATTGATAAAGAGCTCTCTCATTTTCCATCCTATCTTTCTCTCTATAATCTTTGTTCTTATGTTTATATACGTTATATAGTGGTTGCTAGGAAGAACCATTGAGAATACGAGAAGTGGTAGCATCTTGCGATAAACTTTAACAACTCATGTTCCCTGATTGAGATATAGCTCAAAAGAGAAACACGCAGGATGTGAATCGAAATGTATTACAAGGGAAAACACTTCCGTTTGGTAATATGATTAAGCTCGTTGTTTGTTTGATTTCGCATGTATGTTGGTGATGATGGAACTCTAGCATCTAGGACGATTTGTGGTAGTTTGATATTATTTGAATCTCTAATCTAATTCACATCCATTCAAATTAGAACGTACCAACATGGATGGCTTCCATGTAATTGTTACAAAACCAAATACATTAACTTTCCTTGTATTCGTTACATTTATTACGAGTAAAAGTTACTATAATTCCATATATACGTTGTCTTCATCATGTCATGTACAAAGAACAAAAGAAAAGAAAGACTGATATTGAAGTGAAGAGGTTAACAAAACAACATTAATAAATACACGACAATAATAAATGTATGTAAAGCTATAAAGAATAATTTATATGTTTGACCCTTATGGTAAATTAGTTGTAAAATCTAATCAAATCAAGTTAAGCAAACCAAGTTGATTTTTGATCAAGCCGAGCTCGAGTTTAAGATTCCATCTTTATTTTAGATTAGAGTCAACTCAAACCAACTTGGTATGAAGTGCCAGTCAAACTCGGGCTAGCCTGGATCGACTCAACCTTTAAGTGTTGTGTTCCCGCCACATCGCGCGGGACATCTCACTAGTTTAAAATAGTGAAATTAGATTTTATTTCCAATTAACACTCATTAATGTCTTCATTTGTTTGTAGTTATTGTTTTTTTTTTCTAAACTTAATTTATGTCGTATGTGTTTAGAGGCTCAGTGTGGCATCCTCAGTTGCATGTGAATCAACCATTCTATCCCGCTTATGATATACGTCCACTATTTTTTTTGTTCTGTTTTAGAGATTCATATGTGAGCAGCTATATCGGGTTAATTAAACTAACATGGATTGGATATTTTAGCTTTAGGGTTCAAGTTTAGCTTTAGGATTTTAGCATTAAGGTATATGTTTTTAGTTTTAGGGTACTTTAGAATAAGGTTCGACAAACCCGTTACAACATCTCTTGTAGAAGTTCAATCCGAGCTTGTTTGAGCAAGTCTCCTCCAGTCCCCAATAAACCCACCCCTACGTATACACATACATACATACATACATACATACATACATACATACATACATACATACATACATACATACATACATACATACATACATACATACTAGAGTGGTGCCCGTACAATACAATGAGGATCACAACTACTGTTTGTATAACATGTTAATTTTTTTAATAAAAAAACTATAGTAATATAATACTCAAATTAAAGTGAATGAAATTCTCTGTTTTTATGGTTAAAAGGTAAACTACTCAAACTCTTAAAACTATGTAAAATTACCTTATATATAGTATAACTAGTGTTTAACCCCGCGTTGCAGGGCGTAGGTCGTAAAATCATGCTACGTAGTTAGCAAACAACGATCAAAATCAAGGAAACATAGACAAATCACAAACTCGAATGTATAGCAAAAAACACTTTAACTAAAGACTAAGAAAAATTATTAGGCCAAAAATATAACATAGAAAGTTAGAAACTTTAAGGGACTTAAAATGTAAAGCATAAAAAATTAGAAATAAACTACTACAAGCCAAAAACAAACGAGGAGACAAATAAAGTCATCCTCAATACAACCATCTCTATGGTGTACTTTTGTAATTGTGTAAAGGTTGAAATTAAAGAATGGGAGATTGAAATTAAAGAATGGCATTTTTAATTAAGTTTCAACTAAGGGTTTATTTATGTACAGTAGATAACAATCTACTGTAATTGTAGGCCTGTTTAAATCGCTCGCCGCTTGTAGCTCACTCGTCGCTCGTTCGGAAAATGCTCAAAAAATGCTCGCTCGGTCTTCCGAAGACAATTGTATATGAGCCGATCGGCTCGGTTCGTTTTGTAAATGAGCCAAGCACGAGCAAAGGTACGCTCAGATCGGTTCTGCTCGAATAAATTTTTATTTTTATTTATTTAATAATAGATATACACACAATTTATAGATAAATTTATGGCTTTTTATATAACATTATATTGGATCTAGCTCAATATATGCAAACAAAATATAACTAGCCCACTTAAATCAATAGAAATTTAACACCAGATTTAATAGTAAAATAATAAGTCATGAGGTGACAGCCTTGACTTCTTTATGTTATTAGTCGTTCATCGCTAATTGTTGCTTGATATCTATCACACCTACGTCACAGTGCAACAATTGTTCTCTGATGTATGCTCATCATCTCACCAGCCTCAATCTAAGCCTCATCATTGGACACTAGGAACTCAATATTAGTGTTATCATCGGACATTTCGACCTTAGTTGTCACCCGACAATGAAAACATCGAAGGAAACATTGCAATTTTATGATCGTACATATTACTCTCCGCTCGATTCTCGCTCGACGCTCGCTTGGAAAATTTGTGCTTGAAAAATGTTCGTTCGGTTTTACGCTCGATTGTAAACAAGCCGCTCCGCTCGGCTCGTGAACACCCCGTCTAATTGTTTATAGTAGAATAATATATTTCTCTCTAAATATCTATATATATTTCAGGTTATGGTACTATTTTATTTTGAACATGCATGTGTCAGATTTTTTTTCCTGATGTCTCCGTATAACACAATGTATGAAATGTGATACACCATGAGTTAAAAATCTAAAATATGATGTGCTAATTTTTTTTAGAGTCCGAGGGTAAACTTTCGGCTTTTTTTTGTGAATTATCTTTAAGTCAACCAAAATTAAGCAATTTCTTATGGTCGTCTTTTTAAAGTGATATATCTAGACACGTATGGTTAGTATGTATATATAAGGTTCTATATTCGGATCCAGAAACTAAAAAGTCTCTCCACTAGCCACAGAATGTTAGGGCACCCTGTTTTGACAAAAACGGAATCAAGAAAGGTGCATGGAGCGAAGAGGAAGACAACAAGCTGCGAGCCTATATCAAGCGACACGGCCACCCAAACTGGCGAGAAACTTCCTAAGTTTGCAGGTATGATAAACTTTTAACATGATCTAGCTAGCTAAGGTTTTCTTTTTTTAAATGGAAACGGTACCCTGGTAAATTTTATTAGAACAGATTAAAAAATACACAAATGTAGGCATTAGTCCATCTTGGATTTTTTTTAATACATTGTTCTCGGTTTTGGTTATTTAGGTTTGTCAAGGTGCGGAAAAAGCTGCAGGCTTCGATGGATGAATTATCTACAGCCGAACGTTAAACACGGCAATTTTACAAAACAAGAAGAAGATGTGATCATCAGTTTACATAACAAGCTTGGCAACAAGTAATTAAGTCCAGAACTTTTTTATTCTCTAGAGCATATAGTTATTTAACACTCGTGTTACTGTCGTCTAATAAAATCATGTTGTATCCATAGATGGTCAAAGATGGCTGCACTATTGCCGGGAAGAAGTGACAATGAAATAAAGAATCATTGGCACACACATTTAAAAAAACCGAAATAATTATCAAACTGTGCCAAAAAATCAACAATCAGGAGTTGTTGCACCCAGTGATGTTACACGACTAGAGAAGGGCAAAATTTCCTTCGAAAAGACCCTAACTCAACGACTCAACAAGAAGTTGAAATTTTATTGGCAGTGTTATCATCATCTTCTTCGACTAGTGGAATCGCCACCATGTTCTTTAGGTGTCTCGGATTTGGCTGTTTGTGATGAGCTTATGCCACAAATTTCGGTTACGGCTGGGAATATATGGATCGAGCCGTCTATACCGGAAGACAGTAGCTTCATATCATCAAGTGATAACATTTTCTCACCTTTAGGCTTCGCAGATGATCTCACCTCCCAAACTTTTCAGGATTGCCTAATGGATGATATGTTTTTAGGGTCAACTTAATATTATTATTTGTAATTTAATTAGAGCCAGTTCATGTGGAGACTGGAGAGCATCTGTTAATTTTGTTGCAACACACTTTTATTATTTTTTTAATTCTGTGTAATCGTGAATAAAATATTTTATCTATTTGGTGTAGTGAAATGATCTATGCAATCACATCATCAACGAACGTACTAGATGATCAACAAACCTATTGTAATATATTTTATGAACTTGATAAAAACATTATTTATATTGAGGCAGAGATACTAGGAAGAAGTTACAATGTTGGAGGAGAATTGTTAGGAGAAATCATAATTAGCTAAGAGGTAACTCCTCATTATATTTAATTAGTCTCCTACACCAAAATGTCAAGAATGCCCATTTAAATAACAAACATAAAAAAAATGGTTATAAATTTACATAATTCTCATCCTCATTTATATGATAACTAGTTAGTTTGAAATGCATTTTATTATACTATGTTTGCATTTTGTTTTACTAATTCCATCTTTTGGTTTTTCATTTGTAGATGTCCACGGGTTAAAACTTCAAATCTTAAGAGCATTCATATTTGCCCCCCAATAATATTATGAGATAAAACCTCATATTTTTTTACGTGGGTTGTGAGTGGTTATAAGTGGAAGAAAATGGGGGAAATTACTATTTATATATATAGGTATGAAATCTTGTAGAAAAATAGGTTTTTCTGAGAAGTGTGAGAAATATATATAAAATTAATATATATGTATCATTTTTTGAACTTAATCATGATGTTTTGGATTATTTTGTCTACAAAAACTCCAAACATAACAATTAAAAATAAAAAATAATGTATTTAGGCTTAAAACTTAAAACACCATGCCAAGAACATTAAGCAGTGTGATTTAAGTGTTTACTTATGTGTTTTATCTATGTTTTAATTTTAATGACTATACTATGATACATTGTGTTTTAAATTGTTGTAAATGGTTTTGTTTAGTATTTTCAAGCCAAAACAATCTAAAACATCATTCCTAAATCCAAAACATGATAGTTACATGTCAATTCTAAATTGTTCTCAACTTCTCACAAAAATAAATTTTCCTACAGGATCCTCTACCTACCTATATATACATACATACATATACGTATGTATGAATGTATGTATGTATGTATGTATGTATGTATGTGTGTGTGTGTATGTATGTATGTATGCATGTATGTATGTATGTATGTATGTATGTATATGTAAATGTCCAGGTACAAAGGCCGTATTACATGTTAAGTTGTGAGAAAGATTAAGAATTGAAAGGTAGACAACATGTTTTAGATTTTAGGCATAATGTTTTATGTTATTTTTGCTAGAGAAACACTACACGACAATTTATAACAAAATTTAATATTTATAGCTATGGAATTTAAAGTATAGCTAAAACATAGATAAAACACAACAGTTTAAAATACATGTTCTTAGCATGGTGTTTTTGAGATTTAAGCCTAAAATAAATTGTTTTGTGCTTTTAATTATTATGTTTGATGTTAATTTTAGTCTAACAATCCAAAAACAGTTTGACTAATGTGACACCCTCACCTTCATCTTTTATCAAATTGGCAAAACTAGTCCTTATACCTTCAATCGTTTATTTTAACTTATTAAAAGTTTGAGTCATACATCTAAGTGGCTACGTTTTATCCAAATACGATATGTTTGGTTGTAATAGTGTATTAAAGTTTCAAGAATTATATATATATATATATATATATAAAAAGTTTACATAGATTTTATTAATTTTAATTTTTAAAGTTAAAAAAAATTATAAAGTTTGGTTAAGTTTTATAATGAAAATTATTAAGATTTAAGTAAAATATATAAATTTTGTAACCTCAGGGACCATTTTTGCCAAAATTCAAAAGTTTAAAAAAAACTCTTTTCCTCTTCCCTGATAACACGTTTTTTTTCCGCAATTATTTTCCGACTCCCGCGACCCACCGGAATAGAGTTTTAACGAGTTTTAAGTTTCGTTTTGCAGTGGCTTTTCGTTTCTCCATTGTTAATCATCAGTTTCGGACCATGATATGTGCTTTTAACGCGTGACAATTACAAGTTAATCAAGCTTTAAAGTTATAACCGTCGCACATTTTATGTCACTTTTAAAACGCTTGTTTCATCAAACGATTATATAAATAGACCTCGTCATTTTGTTTCTGCACTCTAGTCGTTCGAAAACCCACCAAAAACCACGACAAAATCAGCCCAGAAAACTTCCAATCGATCACGTTTTTGTTCAGGCCTTGAAGCTTGATTCGTTCGATATATTCATTGTAAGTATCAATTCTTTATGCCGTTTTGTTCCTTATCAATTCCGATCAATAACCTTCAATTACAGATCGTGTATCAAGTCTTAATCGGGTTATTGATTTTAGGTTAGGGTAAAGGTTTATGTAGGATGATTTGGGGAAGATGATGCATAAGAAATAAAGTTTATATTAATTGTTTTCTAAGTAATTTCACAAAACATTAAATGGCCTAGTGGTTTGGTATGTTTATGTCTCCTAAAGGATTCAGGTTAGAACCCCACCTGTGCACATCTTTTCTGATTTTTTTCATTTATTTATTTCATTATTTTTTTCCTTTATTTTAATCATTTAAAATTCATTTAAACTTAAATATTCATAATAAATTCATTTTTACTCCAAAAATTATAAAAAAATTTAGGAGTAGCATCTTGACACCATAAATAAAATTATCACATTGAAATTTTCAGGAAAATTAAACTATTTCTTATTTTTTTTTAAATTTTAAATGTTATTAATCATAATTAATTGATTAAAAATCCATTTTTAATGATTTTAATCTCAAACTTTTTGAAAAATTATTTCTAATCATCAGAAA
>JAUTDX010000957.1:0-103928 GCA_030844895.1 Ambrosia x helenae
GCGGTGGTGGAAGTGCAGTGCAGTGTGGATGGCGGTGGTGGGTTGATGGTGATGGTGATGGTGGTGGTGTGATTTGAGATAGAGACGATGAAGAAAAGAGATTATAAGTTGATAATAAATGATAAATTGTGTAACAACCCGACCAGGAGGGGCCTAGACGTAACGACAGTTTGGTAACAGACTTGCACAACGGAAGAAACGATAACAAATATTTAAATGTTATACGATTTCTAATCCAAAAATATAAATACATAACTAAAATAAATAGTCTAATATTTAAGCAGGGACGAAACGCGGCGGTCGTCGAAGCATTTAAACGGGTTGTTATCCACTAGCCAATCCAATCTCTACACGTCCATAACTCTAGTGGCTCTAATCCGCGATGCTTATAACTCAATCTTCTATCACGATAATCTCTATTCCACCCAAGCAAATATATACATCGTCTTCACGATCATCCAAATGCAGTACCTGAACACATGCTTAAAAAGAGTTGGGTCAGCAATTACGCTGGTGAGTCTGTATAAGTAGTAAGTGGATCCAAAAAACAGTTTATCAGTTCAAAACAAGTTTCCAAGATTACACATTTTTAACACAAAGTTCATACACGTGATGTACAAGCGACACCTCAACCCTAACATGGACTTTATATACTGCCACTATAGGTCCTGGCAAAATATATGCCGCAATGGTCTTTCACCTTAGTGGAGTGTTTCCCGGGCCCAACGTCTCGGGTCCACCTTGCGTGGGGGATTCCCCAAGTAGTACTACCCATATATTAAGTGGCTTACCTCTAAGTTAATGAGTGTCAGTATTATCCGGCAGTCTGTATCTTGTCACATCAAACAGTTTTACACACAAAACAGTTTACACACACAAGCATATGCTCACCCCAAAACATTTAAAACAGAAAAAGGGGAGTGGTATAACGAACTCACCTTAGTAGCGTTTCACCTCATGTCTCACTGTCACATAATTTCCACGTCAAGATCCTATTCAAGTATATAAATATTAGTGCGTGTAACCAATGCCGCGGTTACACGTGTGGATAAGCTTAGGACCCTTAGTTTGTTATGGTCGCCTTATTCTAATCGTTGGTTTTTAGTTCTATTTATCCATGTACTTGGAGTCGTAATATTAGTTCTATTAGTAGTCAAGGTTTCATACATGATATATATATAAGCCAAAGTTTTCCAAGTCTCTTGTATCGATATTATAGTTGTTTCTTTCCAATTAAATAGTCACATGTATATATATGTATCCATGTTCTATATATTATTCTCATGTTTTCATATTCCATCCATAAATATCACCAACCATTTATATAATTTCAAGTAATGCAGTATGCATTCATTTGCCTAATAGGTCCTCTTATTATATACAAGTCTATCATTCATATAGAAACATATTTTCCCGAGTTCCAATCCACATAAATGTCGAAGTTTCTTCCTATGCAATAGTCAAGTTACTTTGTTGTTCCTGTCCGAGTGATCCGTCTAAAGTCCATGCTTATATTCCTATAATACAATAGTCTCCATAATAATAATCCAAATTATCGAGACACGCAACTATTCGCCTAATTGGTTTATTTATTTATATGTACATATTATTTATTGAGTTTCATTTCTTAAGTCGGGTCCGATTTATCAAGCTCGTTTATGTCCCACACGTGCTCGCGAAAAACGTTAATATATGCGACATATGGAAACAACATAACTAGCTTTCGGACTTGATCATACCTCTTAGATCATCTGGTTGACTGACCCGGCTGGTCAGTTGACCTTCTACATTTGATGTTGACCAAGTCAACCAGGCTGACTCACATCTTGTTCCTTTCAATCTCCTTCTTAATCTCTCTAAACCTTACATCCATCCATCGTGGGCTTTATCCTCAACAATAACCACCTCTCCGCTTAACTCAACAAACCAATATCACTATAATGTTTCTCGTTCCCGGTTTAGTTGAGGTAGATGAAGCACGCGTCGAAAGGAGGGAACTCACCACTGCTTGCGGCGGCGCTCCGCCTTGGTGGTCCAACCGGAACTGCTCTCCAGCTCTCGCTTCCTGTCATCCCTCTTTCTCTCACTCTCCTTCCCGGGAAACGTGTGTGTGTGTGATTTCGTTTGAGGGTGCCGCCGCGGTCACCACCCGCCTGTGGTGTTGACCGGCATCCTCTATTCTCCTAATCTCCCTCTCACTGTATTCATATGGATGGGTGTAGAAAATAAAGTGAGCAGATGGTTTTTTGGGGCTTTTTATAATAGGCTGGGGTTAATATAACATAGGGTGGGGTGTACATGTCAAGCCTTAGTGTTGTGTTGGCAAGAGATAAAGGAAATGGGTGTATGCTTTGTCTTGATAAAAATGTGCCATGGGGCACATGGCACCCATCCATGTGTCCCATGGTGACCAATCACCATATTCGCGGCCCGGGTTCGTCTCGCGTATTGATCTGGTTTCGTAACGTACATATGTGAGTAATATTATTTCCATTACTAAAATAATCACGTACTCTTCGGTCGGCTTTGTATTCATTTGTACATATTTATTTTATTGTTAGTTTGTTTGTTTATAATATTTCTAAATGCGAAAAATTTTGGGCCCTAGGTTCGGGGTGTTACATTCTCCCCCCGTTAATGGAATTCCGTCCTCGAATTACTTTTGTGCTATCCATCGGACATATCCAGTATATCCCATATCCGGATTCAATGTTCAGGTCTATACACTCGCGCGTACATAATTCTTTCCTTAAATTCAATCATAATTTATGTGGTTTCACACTAAGCCTCACACTACTTTTAAGTTTAAAACAAATGGTTCAAACTATTGACAAACTTAGTGTTGGTTCTTTGGTTTGATTTTCAGTTTTATTTTCGATGCATCACTGGTTTTTATATATAGGGTGTACCGCAGCTAACCCACCACACCAATGATACTCCGTTAACATACTGAAAATCTCCCCAAAAACTTGATAGAAAATGTATTTGAAAACGTACTTAGCCAAAATCCTATGAAAGTTCCAGTCCTGAGAATCATGTTTTAGTGTGAGTTTAACTTACCGAATAGAGGTCTTCCATTAGACTATATTCTTAGAGTTATATATTATTATCACAAGATCTTATACTTAACGTTGGGGTTAATCTTATCTATATCATCCACAATATGTTGAATTCTTAAACCTTCGAATTTTCTACGACGGTGGTGTAAGGTATTTAACTATGCGTCATGAATCATGGAAAGTTAGATATCAAATTGCACTACATTGCTCATATCAATGGGGCCGTAACTTTTCTTTAGTATCCTAGATCTCGTCTTCTTTTAGGTTGGATCTCTATCCATGAAAATCTTACTAGGTTCTTTGTTAAATATTTCTTATAACAATCATCACACTTGCCTCTGCTCCCCCCATTAGAGCTTGCATATACCGTTCTAATAGGCTTCATATGGATAGTTCGCCACTAAACTAGATAGTTATGGAGCTTAAATCCGATGGTTTTTGACAATAATCCAAAGTTAATATGGGGTGTTAAGGCGGCGGAAACTTTGATTAAGCTTAAAGCATACCTTAAAGCGTTTAATTCTGGGTTCTTTTCTTGTTAACAAAGGTTGGATGGTCTTCGTTTTGGTACATTCTTGAGTTTAGGTCACCGCCTCTCTAATTGATGTTCCTGAATCATGTCTAAAACCTGTTAATATGGTTACAATTCAACTACACTCTATTTAACTTATATCTACAGAAATCAACATTACTCAAGTTCGAATGACATAGTCTAGTGGCCCATGGTTTTAGCTTCTTATCTTATGTCTAAAATTCGACTTATGCATACGCACAAACCATCTAATGTTGCACCATACCATTGACGACAACTATTTGGTTTGGAGACAAGGACTTATCAAGTTACTTATTCGTTAAGTTGATCAAAATTTACCTTGGTATTTTTGGGTTCTTCCAAATCGTTGCGCCAAGTCTTTGGCGAGGTACCTAGTTTTCCTGATTAGCTCATAACTTAATCACGAAGTTATTTTCAATTAATAGCGTTCATGTATATTCATACACACACACACACATATATATAAGATCAGAACGATAAGTACTATGGTGGTATTGGATGCGTACTTATATTTATACGCCTACTTATCAAAACGTCAAATTATATTTTTAAACTATAACAAGTCCAAAACCAGTCACACTAGTGTATCACATACTTGCTTACGTTTCTAATAAAGTCCGTTTTCCTCACACAAGTCTTTGGTTGTCATGGTGTAATATTCCTTTTAGCCGTTTTTCATGAACGCTTATGCTCTCCCCGTTAGGATCTTCCTTTAGAATTCTAATAGGTCTTTACGGGTAACTAGTCACTACATTGAAAAGTTACGGAACTAATTGACGGTTGAGATAATAACCAATAGACAACATAGTTTAATTTCTAACTTTTAGTCTATTTGGTCGGAAGATGTTACCACTAGGTCCAACTTATATAGGCGCACAATCATATAATAATCAATAACTATTAGGTTATAAGGTAGAAACTTATCGGATTAGCGGGTAAAGATGGACCTTTCGGGCCATTTGCTTTGTTGGTCAAAACTTATCTTGGTATCTTAGATTCCCTCCAGTTGTAGCGCCAAACATGGCGCGATGAAATACCTGTTACTTATGATCACTCTACTACTTAATTAAGAGAAGTTAACCACATATAGCATCGTCTACTACTAAGAATCATTATACACATATATATCAATTTAAGAGAATAAATATTACGTTAGTCTAGGATGCGTTTATAACTATGCATTCTATGCTAAATCGTATAAAGTATAATAAGTTTATAACCTTTACTATGGTCCTTCGAGTATATCACACTTATGTTCGTATCTATAACATTGTTTGTTTCCTCATATAAGTTCATGGCTTTCATGGTTAACACATAATTTTGGCGACTCTTTCGATTTCTTAGAACTTTTTCGTGCCTGTAAATTCACAATTACATGACGTCAAGTGTAATCGTCAATTTACCTCACAGAATTATTCTAGTATTCACCGTTGTAGTCATCATTCACACATCACACAAAGTCCGTATACTAGTCACACTGGTTCTAAGTCCCTGTAAGCATTCTAGTGTGTTCAGGTACTCGAGTTTTATCTTATTTCGTTTCTTATTCTGGTCAGTCTTACGTGTTTCCAAGACATTTCCTAGCTAAGTAATCTCAGAGCCTTAAACGCTAAGTTCTCTAAGTTCCCTGGTGTGATATAGGATATCTGGAGATATCCTATTTTGCAGAACCGTTGCTCTGATACCAACTGTAACAACCCGACCAGGAGGGGCCTAGACGTAACGACAGTTTGGTAACAGACTTGCACAACGGAAGAAACGATAACAAATATTTAAATGTTTATACGATTTCTAATCCAAAAATATAAATACATAACTAAAATAAATAGTCTAATATTTAAGCAGGGACGAACCGGGCGGTCTGTCGAAGCATTTAACGGGTTGTTATCCACTAGCCAATCCAATCTCTACACGTCCATAACTCTAGTGGCTCTAATCCGCGATGCTTATAACTCAATCTTCTATCACGATAATCTCTATTCCACCCAAGCAAATATATACATCGTCTTCACGATCATCCAAATGCAGTACCTGAACACATGCTTAAAAAGAGTTGGGTCAGCAATTACGCTGGTGAGTCTGTATAAGTAGTAAGTGGATCCAAAAACATTTATCAGTTCAAAACAAGTTTCCAAGATTACACAGTTTTAACACAAAGTTCAATACACGTGATGTACAAGCGACACCTCAACCCTAACATGGACTTTATATACTGCCACTATAGGTCCTGGCAAAATATATGCCGCAATGGTCTTTCACCTTAGTGGAGTGGTTCCCGGGCCCAACGTCTCGGGTCCACCTTGCGTGGGGGATTCCCCAAGTAGTACTACCCATATATTAAGTGGCTTACCTCTATGTTAATGAGTGTCAGTATTATCCGGCAGTCTGTATCTTGTCACATCAAACAGTTTACACACAAACAGTTTACACACACAAGCATATGCTCACCCCCAAACATTTAAAACAGAAAAAGGGGAGTGGTATACGAACTCACCTTAGTAGCGTTTCACCTCATGTCTCACTGTCACATATTATTCCACGTCAAGATCCTATTCAAGTATATAAATATTAGTGCGTGTAACCAATGCCGCGGTTACACGTGTGGATAAGCTTAGGACCCTTAGTTGTTATGGTCGCCTTATTCTAATCGTTGGTTTTTAGTTCTATTTATCCATGTACTTGGAGTCGTAATATTAGTTCTATTAGTAGTCAAGGTTTCATACATGATATATATATAAGCCAAAGTTTTCCAAGTCTCTTGTATCGATATTATAGTTGTTTCTTTCCAATTTCAAATAGTCACATGTATATATATGTATCCATGTTCTATATATTATTCTCATGTTTTCATATTCCATCCATAAATATCACCAACCATTTATATAATTTCAAGTAATGCAGTATGCATTCATTTGCCTAATAGGTCCTCTTATTATATACAAGTCTATCATTCATATAGAAACATATTTTCCCGAGTTCCAATCCACATAAATGTCGAAGTTTCTTCCTATGCAATAGTCAAGTTACTTTGTTGTTCCTGTCCGAGTGATCCGTCTAAAGTCCATGCTTATATTCCTATAATACAATAGTCTCCATAATAATAATCCAAATTATCGAGACACGCAACTATTCGCCTAATTGGTTTATTTATTTATATGTACATATTATTTATTGAGTTTCATTTCTTAAGTCGGTCCGATTTATCAAGCTCGTTTATGTCCCACACGTGCTCGCGAAAACGTTAATATATGCGACATATGGAAACAACATAACTAGCTTTCGGACTTGATCATACCTCTTAGATCATCTGGTTGACTGACCCGGCTGGTCAGTTGACCTTCTACATTTGATGTTGACCAAGTCAACCAGGCTGACTCACATCTTGTTCCTTTCAATCTCCTTCTTAATCTCTAAACCTTACATCCATCCATCGTGGGCTTTATCCTCAACAATAACCACCTCTCCGCTTAACTCAACAAACCAATATCACTATAATGTTTCTCGTTCCCGGTTTAGTTGAGGTAGATGAAGCACGCGTCGAAAGGAGGGAACTCACCACTGCTTGCGGCGGCGCTCCGCCTTGGTGGTCAACCGGAACTGCTCTCCAGCTCTCGCTTCCTGTCATCCCTCTTTCTCTCACTCTCCTTCCGGGAAACGTGTGTGTGTGTGATTTCGTTTGAGGGTGCCGCCGCCGGTCACCACCGCCTGTGGTGTTGACCGGCATCCTCTATTCTCCTAATCTCCCTCTCACTGTATTCATATGGATGGGTGTAGAAAATAAAGTGAGCAGATGGTTTTTGGGGCTTTTTATAATAGGCTTGGGGTTAATATAACATAGGGTGGGGTGTACATGTCAAGCCTTAGTGTTGTGTTGGCAAGAGATAAAGGAAATGGGTGTATGCTTTGTCTTGATAAAAATGTGCCATGGGGCACATGGCACCCATGCCATGTGTCCCATGGTGACCAATCACCATATTCGCGGCCCGGGTTCGTCTCGCGTATTGATCTGGTTTCGTAACGTACATATGTGAGTAATATTATTTCCATTACTAAAATAATCACGTACTCTTCGGTTCGGCTTTGTATTCATTTGTACATATTTATTTTATTGTTAGTTTGTTTGTTATAATATTTCTAAATGCGAAAATTTTTGGGCCCTAGGTTCGGGGTGTTACAAATTGGTACCTTAGTTGTATAATGACAAAAATACCTTATAGTTAACAGAATATTATAGTTAACAGAATAGTTAAACAACGTTAGTAATTTGGACTCAGAGGGTCAGAGAATTACCCACTAGGGACTCGGATCGTTAAAAGTTTTGATTTTAGACTCCACTAGTTAAAACTACGAAAACTCAGAGACGCAAATAGTAAATTTAATCTAAAACCGTTAACACATGGACTCAAAGAGTAATTCAGAATAATAAATTAGAGTTTCTAGAAACAGAAACAATACTCGTAAATACTTCTGCTATTTTGTTTCAGTCCCTACGAACTCTTTAACCTAATAAAACTTGGAAAAAGAGGGAATTTTTTTGGCGGGAACACATTTTATAATCCCAACTCCAAAATTTAACTCTCTCTCTCTCAACAAACCAACATCTACTTTGATCGGAAAACATGTACGGCGGCGACTTCGACGGCAACGCCGCCTTCTCCGGCGGCGGTTTCATGCCTTCTCAGGCCACTCAGTCTACTGATCCTTTCCCCTCTGCCTTAAGCAAAGTATATATTATTATTATTATTATTATTATTATTGTTTATTTAAATAGTTAGGGTTTTGTTTCCAACCAGTTATTAAGTGTTTGTTAGTTAGGTTTTTAGTTTTAGTTTTCTTATAGTGTGATTTTGTTTATATGCAGCATCGAGATACGCAGACGCTGATTCCGTTAACGGTGAGGCAAATCAACAAGGCGTTGTTGTCAAATGATGATAAAGTTAATATTCTCATCGACGGTGTTGACGTCAACAATGTAAGGTTTCCGTTGTTCCTGATCTGTTTACGGCACGATTAAAAATGTTTTATTAAAATAATTAAAGTTAGGAGGTTAGGATCTGTTTATTTACTTATTTATCCTCCTTGGTATATAATACCTAATTACCTATATAAAAAGTTGTATGCGTGAGAAATAAAGTAGTTAAATGAGTCGTTTTCGTGTTTGTTGCTTGTGTTAATTGTGTCGCGTCTGACTTGTTTAACATGATTAGACTTATTTTGCCAGTTTTGTGACATGATTAAACCTGTATAATAAAAAGTAGACTGTGTAGTTTTATTTTACTTTTAAAAAATAATCAAAGTTAGGAGGCTATGATCTATTATTTATCCTCCTTAGTATATAAGACATATAAAATAGTTATAGGCGTGAGAAATAAAGTAGGTAAATGATTCGTTTTCGTGTTTGATGCTTGTGTTAATCGTGTTGTTTCTGATCTGTTTAACACGATTAGGCTTGTTTTGCCAGTTTTGTGAGTACTTTTGTGGTTGTTAAAGTTAGCAGGCATGGGAAATAAAGTAGTTAAATGAGTTGTTTTAGTGTTTGATGCTTGTGTTTATCGTGTTTGTGTCTGAACTGTTTAACATGATTAGACTTATTTTGCCAGTTTTGTGACATGATTAAACCTGTATAATAAAAAGTAGACTGTGTAGTTTTATTTTACTTTTAAAAAATAATCAAAGTTAGGAGGCTATGATCTATTATTTATCCTCCTTAGTATATAAGACATATAAAATAGTTATAGGCGTGAGAAATAAAGTAGGTAAATGATTCGTTTTCGTGTTTGATGCTTGTGTTAATCGTGTTGTTTCTGATCTGTTTAACACGATTAGGCTTGTTTTGCCAGTTTTGTGAGTACTTTTGTGGTTGTTAAAGTTAGCAGGCATGGGAAATGAAGTAGTTAAATGAGTTGTTTTAGTGTTTGATGCTTGTGTTTATCGTGTTGTGTCTGAACTGTTTAACATGATTAGGCTTGTTTTGCGAGTTTTTGTGAATTGTGAGTACCTTTGTGGTTGTTAAAGTTGGGTTGATTAGTTTTAGTTCAGTTGTTTACTAGAAAGTCTTGGTTTGTGTTGTTACTTGGTGAAGTTATTGAGTGCTTTTGCGGTTGTTGAAATTAGGTTAAGTTGGTTGGGATGGTGATGAACAAGGCTGAGAGGGTTACTGATGTTTCTTTTGTGCTTGATGATGGTACCGGTCGCATTGACTGCAACAGATGGTATGGAAATGGAAGTTATATTGTGTTTGTGTTTTTTTTCCTGGTATGTGGTTTTATAACTTAATGGCTTGTTTGCATTGTTTTAGGGTTCATGAGGCGGTTGACACGAAGGAGATGGAAGCGATATTGTACATTTCCATTTGTTTGTTTATTTGTGAATTTAAGATTCAGCTGGAGCAATGTATTCTGATTGAAATCTTAACATTGTTTTTTTTTTTTTAATTTAGGGAAAGAATGTATGTTCGAGTTCATGGGCAACTGAAAGGCTTTCAGGGGAAAAGCAGTTAGTGGTCTTTGGTATCAAGTATGATCTTCAATTTAAATTGTGATATTTGTTGAGCGTCTTTCTTAATCTCAATTTCTCAAATAGTAATAGTGATAACTGAGAAATATAAATTGCATAGTTTTGAGTAGTTCTATTATAGAAGATTATGATGTTTTTATGAAGGTATGTTTTTAGTTTGCTTAAGTATCATCTATGGGTTTTTGAGCTTCCTTCATAATCTAGAGCCCCCTGTCAAGTGATTTTTCTGTTACCTGTACCATATAAGTTGTTGTATACTTGTATCATTCTTTTCTTGTTGTATAAGTTGCTAGATACGGTTGTTGTTGCATTATTCTTTTTTATTTTATTTACGGATAGGTTTATAGCTAAATAACAAGCACACCCATGCATTTTATAGTAATCACTTTCCATGGCATTTGGTTTTCCTTGTGTTTGATCATTCTAGTGTTATTGATATCTTCACTCCTTTGGTTCCGTATGTTTTTTTTTTTGAACAACCAAATGAGACTTTAGTTCCTTATGTATGAACTCCAAAATCCAAATTACACCGAGTATGCTGCCTCCTATGCGAAATTCGAATTTCGTGTCAGTAAGCTTAGTTCATAATGGTCTTCTATTCTAAAAAAACTTGTAAATCAATAGTATTGTAATGGGGAGGACATGGGTATTAATGGCTAGTTCTCAATATGAGTTTGATTCAGATATGATAGTTAAGCGTCAGAATAAGAATTTTTTGTCTTTTTCTTTAGGCTTGAACCTTTTCATGTGTAGTTAGTTGATGATTATATCTATGAATAAGCATTTTGAGAAGCCTGCAATTGTGAAGAAAGTAATTAATTAGAAGTTCAAAATATACTTTTGGGAATCAAATTCAGCAGTTAATAATGGGTATGTATCTAAACATAACCATTCCCTAGGGGTTTTAACAGAGGGATATATTTTGTGCAAATCTTTCTACCATGTGAAAGTGTTTCAGCATCTTGGAAAACAAAGACTTGTGCCACATTGTATGGATAGAATCATCGACTGAGTTGAACGATTGACAAGAATCTAGATTTTGATGACATATGTCTTCAGTTAACTATCAATTCAGTTTTGAGTTAGCAAATTTGTTTGCTTGTTTGTTATCCCTCTTACGAACCGAGACATGTTATCTAATTTTCATTTAATCCTATTGTGTTGACAAAGATAAAAAAGTCTTCATCACTTCATGACACATTTGCTAATGCTTAAGAGAATCTTTGTTTGTATACAACGTGCTTAGTTAATTTTCTGGACTGCTATCATACTTACTTATTTCAACTGCAGGCCCGTGACTGATTTTGATGAGATCACACATCACTTTGTTGAATGCATATATGTCCACTCTTACAACACAAAGTTAATGGTATAATTCCTCAACTTCACCTTGATTTACCTTGATTTCTTCTTATTTTACACGTTTTCAAAGATGAATCTTTGCAACTATTGACTGTATATCTTTGTAACAAATGCGATGTTTTGTTTGTGTTAGAAACAACAACCCGGCAGCAGTAATCAAACTCATATGCCAAGTGCAGCTGTTGCCACACAAACCTATCAAACTGGCCCGTCAAATCAAGTAAGTCAATAGACTCTGTTTTCAGTTACATTGAAATCAAAATTTGAAAATTGTTCATTAGAATAGGTCAAGTTAAAGAAGCTAGCAAATTTAACTGAAAATGGAATGGGTATTTAGCATGTTATTTCTCTATAAAAAATTAAAGAAATGATAAGATATAACAAATGTGTGAATGGGCCGCCCCAACCTATCTTGACTCATTACTCTCCATTCATCTGGCTTTGATTGATAATGACCTATTTTGTTTTTTATTGATTGTTAGTTCACCGGTCAACATGTTGCTGATGGACTCCAGGGTGTCGAGAAAATGGTGTTGGATTATTTACATTTGCCGGGTAGTTTGTAAGTTCTTCAAGTACCTCCTACCAGTTATCAGCCTATATTTCTTTTAGATATTTAGATATAAAAAAATGCTATTAAATCTAGATGATTAAATTTAATGGTCAAATGTGAAATAAATTCTAATGTGAAATTTGTATATTTTAGAGCAAGGGAATCAGGAGTACACCAGGAAGAACTCGTTAAACAACTGGGCATCCCTTTGAACAAGATAACGTAAGTCTTTCTTGGCCTTTTACGAGCATATAACACACAAACTCACATAATAATGTGCATTGAGATTTGAGGTTTGTGTTGTTTTTTACAGGGCCACACTTGCTTGTCTGGTAGATGAAGGGCTAGTTTACAATTCGATTGACGATTATCACTTCAAATCCGCTGCGAATGGCTGATCCGTTTTGTCATGTTAGCATTTGCGATTTTGGGATTGTTTCAAGTAGGAAGTGCTTTGACGATATATGTTTCTAAAGTTCCTTGTGTGTTTTCTATACGTAACCTTTTTCAGCTTTAAGATTACCTATATAGATTATGCTGGTTTGATAAAAGACGATTTTTTATTTGTTTCAGTCTAATCTATGGTATTTCGAAATAATCATTTTACTGGATTTATACATCCAATTCAAAAGTGACGACTATAAAAAAAAGTCAAGTTCGTGAACTACGCGAGACGGGCTCGCTTAAAGCTAACCAACATGGTGGCTTATTTTGCCATTTTAATGGTTAATACTGATACGGTTGCAAAATTATTGTAAAAAACAAAAAGTTACAAATGACTGAAAGTGTAACAAAGATGTTCTATATTGTTGATTTATTTTACTATTTATTTTTTTAATCTGAAACTAGTTTGAATAATTTTATTGACTTTTTATAAGAGTGGAGGGAGTGGGGCGGTAAAAGGGGCGGGATGGCTGAGGTGGAGGCGGGAACACCGCCCCCTTGGGGTGGGAGAGAGCTGGCCGGGAGGTGAGGCGGGGAGGGAAGCCTTGGCGTGAGGGAGAGGTGGAGGTGAGGTGGCTTGTGGTGATTGCTCTCCTATTATTACCGTTTGAAATAAATAAATAAATAAAATAAATGTTGTAGCCGTTGGAAAAGTTAATGTTTTTTTTTTTAAACCAACTAATATATATATATACACATACATACACAACACAATAACATACAATCACAATCCCAAACACCAACCCAAATACAAACCTAAATCATGGCAGCGTGGACTAACCAAGATCAACTCGAGTTGGTGAGGGCGTGGACTAACCAAGATCAACTCGGCAGCTCCTGGTGCAAAACCGCCCATATTATTCATTGCTTTGATGTGGATGTAGAGGTGTGACTGAGAATTGGATTATGTGTTGTATTTATAGGGTTAGAAATATGACCGTTTGGGGGGAAGTTTGAAATTCAAACTTTGAAATTTAAACGTTTGAGGGGGGAAAGTTTGAAATTCAAACGGTTTGGAACAGTAACCGTTTGAATTTCAAATTTTGAATATAAATTTATTTTATTATTTTTTTAATAAATATTATTTTTTTAATATTAATTATTTTATTATTATTATTTTATTAATTTAATAAATTTTCGGTTTAAATTATTAATATTATTATTATAACATTACAACAATACATCCAAGTTTGTCAAGATTTTACGCATGATCAAAGTATGCAATTATTTATAACTACTGCACTTATCAGTGGCGGATCTAGAAATTAATTTCAGTAGTAACGTTTTTCATTTTTTTTTTTTCATTTTAGTAGTAACTTTTTCCAAATATCGTAAAAAAACAAAATTTTCACTATATTTCAACTACGCGCGCGAAGTTGAGTAGCAACGGACGTGACACCTAGCTTCTAGCTAGGTCCGCCCTTGGCACTTATAAATCCATTTCTTTAGTCAACTGCAAAAGGCGAGCGCCCAAGACCCAACTCCAAGCACAAAGGCAAAGCGCAATATAGGCGCCTCAAACACATTCAATCCCAGCAGTTACCTTTTCTTTTTTGAAACTTTGTCCTTATAACCTTATATTAACACTAATTTGTGGTAGAACAAAGAGGAAAGAATGGAAGGGGCTTGAGTAAGGGATGTACTGAACACGAATAAGACTTTGTTCGTGTTCGTTTGTTAAGGAAATGAAATGTTCATGAACACTTTCCAAATGAAATTTTTTATTCGTGTTTGTTCATTTAGGAAATGAGAGTGTTTGTGTTCGTTAATTCTGGGCACCAGACAAAAGTGAACGCAAACAAATGAATGTTTATGAACCTAGATGAATAAAAACAAACGTTCATGATCACAAATGAATACAAACAAGCGTTCATGAATAGAAACGAACACAAAGAAACATATATTAAATTTCAAATAGAATCGGCATCTTTCATGACAAACATTATGTAGATCACCCTAAAATATACTAACCCAATTATTCAAACATACTTGACATAAACTTGATCACATAACTACCATAAAATAATGTCCCAAAGAAAAAACAAAATTATCATATATCAAACTTGAAACTATCATTTGATCCACACAAAGCAAACTTTAATTCTTCATTTAATGCACACAAAATAATAGTTAATCAAAACAAGTGAAAGAGGGAGGGGGAGAGAGAGAAGGGAGAAGGGGAAAGGAGAGAGAGAGAGAGAGAGAGAGAGGATGGGGGGGGGGGGGGATTTCCTCACCGAGAAACAAAGGAGGGGCGGTGTACTTCCCCATTGATGCCGAAAAATGCATCATCCTTACTGGCCCACACCCTCCGGCCTTAGTGTATTATTCACTCATTTTTTTCCACAAGCCTCTTTTTTTCCCTTTACGGGAAATGTTTGCATTTTGTTATCGTCATGTGCTTAGATCATTTCCGTAACGAGTAAAAGTGGTATTGGTTTACTTAAAGTGGTGGTATGTCACCGCCACACTGGCAAAGTGTTGCAACTTTTCACTCACTAAATGTGTCAAGCCTGAACTTCCTAGAGTTGCACTTAATAAGAATGGTGAGTTGTCATATCCAACCCACAACCTCACTTATCATGCCCCAAGCACACCCATACAAGGCGGTGTTCTATGCCAAATATAGGTGATTTGACAAGGGTTGTAGCCCATTACACAACCAAAACTCAAGACAATATTTTGCAATGCATGACTAAATGTGTTACTTCTTAATTGATTATTAGTTTTTAAAATATTACAAAGATTCAAAGAACATGATTTTCCTTCCCGATACCTCTCAAGGAAAATATCGAATTGGATACTAAATTGACGGGTTAGTGTGAGCTTATCCATGCGGTTATGCACTTTGCTATCTATATTATGTGTATTTATTGTATTTGTAGGAGACTTATCAATTTTGTATAAGATATTTCATTATTGTACATTTCTTGTTAAGAGCCATTTCCATCATTAGTGCGCCTTGCGCTTTTTATTACCTAGCTATCTACATAACTAGAATAATTATTTATTTAAAGGAAAATAGAAAATATATATAAATTAAACATCTAAACAAATAATTAACATTATAATGAGCCATGTCCAAGCTAAGCTTAAATATTAGACATCGAAACAATTCGAGCTTGAGTACTCTAAAGTTTAGCAAGTCATGCTTGGGCTAGGCTCATCTGTTTACATCTCCGGTGACATCTATTACAAAAACAAAGTATCCTTGACGATTAACATAATAACACTTTTCTCTAAGTAACATACTAACATCACAAACCTACAGCATAACTGCTACTGTCTGGTTACTTGAAAGAAGAAAAAGCCCAGCCCAGCCCAGCCCAGCGCAACCCGAATGAGTCATTGACCCGAAGCAATAAGTTCATAGTCTCTTTCAAAATCAAGAATAACATAAATGTATCGTATTCTATGGTAATTAGTATAATGGTAAGAAAATCGATAACCCGTCTCTGCACCCAAAATTTGAAGCTCCATGGAGGTCAGTCTCTTGACCTATGCTTTCGTTTCTTACTCCTGATTTGATACACAATTGGAAGTTATATCAGATATTTGCCAAAAGTCAAAACTCAGCAATATTTGAAGGAGAAAAGAACAAGAGAGTACTTGTCATGTGATCCTGGATCCCTGCAATATTTTAGCTTCCGATCAATGTGCTTCATATCCGAAGCAGTGGGTGTAACAAGGTTGTTTACCTATATAATCACCAACAAGAAGTGTAAGTGACGCAACAAGAAACAGATTCAGACTGGACAATGGGTCGAAACCGGTTCAAGATATAACATGTCAGTTTTTTAGGACATGTTAAAACCAACCAGGGTGAGTTGACCCGCAAATACTGTTTTAGTGTTTTGTACATTCTTTAATGATTACGGAAAACAGTATAGTTATAACCATATTCTAGTAGATCTCACAATAACATGATCTAGGAGATTGTAGATTTGTAGGCAATAAAAACAGACTTTGGGCAACTATCACTCAACATTTACATGTTCAACCCATTTGACCTGGTCCTTGATAAGCTAGAAATATTTATTTGATCCATTTGACTTGTTTGACATTTTACACAAACCCACTGGGCACGTTTATAAGTAAATGGGTCGAAAATGTCATCTTTAGATGAAATGAGCTACTGCCTAAATTTGCATTTTGCAATTTTTCTATATGATACACTATATATTTTAGAGTAAATGTAACTCATGTGGCAAACAATGAACTATACATACCATCTGGTCAATAGCATCTAGATATTTTGTTAGCTCAGGAACAGGGCGTGCTGGATGCTGACGAGATAGGATGCTGTTCAGGTATCTGCGTATGAACACGATATGAAGAAACTATGATAGTTACATTTTTATATCTCTAAGTAGAGCTAAACTCATAATATATATTTCAAGATAAATATTAAACCTTTCAAAGTTGACAACTGGATACTCCTCATTTGCTCTACGCAAAGCAGCCAACGCTAGCTACACCATATCACCAAAAGTAATTAATTTAAATAGCTGAGCGTTTGTTATGAGAAGAAAAGCTAAATTCCTACAAATTAGTAACTTCTTTTTCAGTGTGATTTGTGAGGTTTTATGCAAATTGAATGCACCTTGTATAACTCAATTTGACCCATCTGTGACTGCAGGTAAATGTTTCAAAGTTGTCACAGTGTCACCTACTCACTCTATGAAATTACTTGACATTTTGATATCATAAAAGAATCTGCTACGCAACTACCAAGCGTGTAAATCACACAAGCTAATATATCTTAAATACTCCCCCTCTGTTACAGGATACAGCTACCTAAATAACTAAAACAAGATTACCTCATTCATATGATATTAGTAACATAGAAGACTAACCATACTATTTACCATTACTCTGCCTAAAGAACATGGTGCAATCATCCTCATTCATATAATATATCCTTTCACATTAAAAATGTGACACCCTAGGATTTTCTTGACATTATGCCATTTCAAATAATTTAACAAGGAAACAAACAATAAACTGTGTTTGAATCATCCAGCAGAACATATGAAGAAAAGTACTTTTTCCGCATAACTTAATGATCATTAACTACTCCGAATTGTTTCAACTAAACTATCATAACCCAAAGAAAAAAGAATTTAAAAGAAGTTCAAACAAAAGAAATGCATAGGACTGCTATGGATACCTGACCAGGAGAAAACAGAAGAGATGCCTCTGTTCGCATTGTCTTATCTGCTACCATCTTAGCTGTCTCATGTAAATCCTATACCAAAGAGAACAATTATAATCCAATGAGTACTTATAGCAACAAAAAAAGTAAACCAATAAAGAAATTTATGCATGACAGTCCATAATAAAGAATATGGATAAATCAACAGTATCTTGAACAAAGTTAAATCTGATCAGGCAAAAATATAACAGATTTAGGGACAGTGATGATAGAGCCATAGAGGTAACCAGAACCTTCAGATGTTGAAGTTGACCATTGCTTGAGTATATAAAATCCTGGCAGGGCAATGCAGGTACAAATCATTAGCTTAACAGAATGAAATAAACAAATATTCCAGAAGTTCAGATGAATGGGGCAGAGAAATGGGAAAACCAACCTCCATATCGTTGATAAAACCGTCAATTGAGCGGTAGGGTGAATAAACGATCAGATCAAATCCAAGAGACTGCAACAGAAACAAACTAATGTTTAGACATGAAAGCCAAGGGAAACTTAAATGAAAAGGAAAAAGTCATGTGAGTCATTTCATGCCTGCAGAACAATCATCTCATTGTTGAGAATCACTTGATGATCCTGATCAATCCCCTTACCAAGCTCTTCAGCTGATACATGGTTCTCTTCTGCTTTACAGGCCGTATATATGCAAGTCAGCCTGTTTAATGCATATATAAGTATTAGAAAAAACAATAACAAAACATGTAATATTTTCTTCTCAGGAAAAAAAAGGGTTCAAATTAGGTTGAATCAAACTTTACATGATGTCTTTTGGATGATGTTCCATCACTGACCATTGCAGATAGAACCTTTTGAAATATATGAGAGCTGTTGCCTACAAATCATAAAAGAGATTTAACGAAATCCAAAATGTAAACTTGTGAACTAAAGATTATCACTATCCCCTGCTTTTCTATTTATTTTCTTTGTAAAAGAAAAAAAAGTTTAATCACCTGTATTTTTCGAGGGAATTTAAACGCATCACACACGTCTTGGATTTTGAACTCATAAAATGCACGCAGATGTTGTTCCTCCTCTGTCTTAAGAGGTTTTGTACGAGAATGCTTCTCACCTAATTGCAAATCAAAGTAAAAAAGTAATCAGCGAATAGAAGAGCAGAGTGAACTCAGTGAGTAAAATATCATTCTTAAAATACCATTTTCCTTTACATCAGTTTGAACCTCTGGATATGACAATGTACCATCAAGATCAACATCCACCTTGTTGCTCCATACTACACACATCAGATGACCAATCAGGAAACAATACGAATCATGTCCTACACCTACTAACACATAGCAAAGTCCCCATCGATCTCAAACGAGCGTAATATTATGGCTAGCACGCAACAAGTTTTATTGATGAAGAAACTAACTCAAACTTCATACAAATCCCTACCAATTAACATGATATATAATATAGCTAATCTATCTCATTAGACTATAACTAGAATTCCTATTAATTATTTACATAATAATTATGTAACAGTAACACATATAGGAATCTAGACAATTATCCGCTAATTAATTAATATTCTAGGACATGATAATTAGAACTAATAATTTAAACCTTATCACGTCTAAACCATCTATAACTATCCACTCCTTAAACCCTCCTTGAGCCCTGCACGCCAAGTCGGTTTCATTGTTCGGAATTCCCAACAACATATTACTCAATTTCTACAATATAGGATCTAAAAATTCTCAAAATAATAAACCAAAAAAAACTCAGCGCCAAGCTATTAGAAGTCGGATTTCTTTCATACCTTCTCCAGCATCTGTTTTGCTCTATGATTAGCAGCCTTGTACTTCTCTTTCTACAAAAAAAAAAAATCCAAATAAGTTACTTCAATTCAATTCAGCAAAACCAAATTCCTTCACAACGACGTATATTAAAAGAAAATAAGGAAAGACCGACATAAAACGATTGTGTACCAATTCATGTGGAGTAAATATCCACTTGGCTCGGTGCGTAGAAGTTAAAAAATCAGCCATGGCTTGGCTACAACAGATAAATCAATAACAAAGTTACATTGCTATTCCAACATATCACCAAAAAAAAAGAAGAAATTTTCTTTTAATCAACAATAATATAAGCTTAATCAGACAAAAATGTCAGTACGTTCCTACCACCAAGAGTTAGAATCAAAGCTTCAATGCCTTCTACAAGTCCTTCATCATCACTTTAACAACATAAAAACATAAAAATTAAGAACATAAACTTAATTTGACAGTCATGTAACAGTGACAAGAAAATTAGGGCAAATTGCTATATAGAATAACTAAATTATAGGACCAAGTACGTGATTTTATATAATCTAAACATATTCTGGTCCACAATATGCAGGTTTCATCAAGGTTATATTATATAAAGCAAAATTGGGGATAGAAGAATAAAATAAAAGAGAGAAGACAAACCCTACTTTGGATTAGTGATTGTGTAGAAGAATCAGAGAGCGGCGGAGCACCAAGAGAGAGAGGTCTTTGCTTTTTCTTGTGCAGATTTATGTCATGATGTTGGTGTTGTAATATAAGTGATTTTATAGTTAATTGAGATTTGGTTATATCGTGGGGAATGGTTATTGAAAGTAGTTTCACCATGTGGAGCAGGGTTGTGAATTTTTGACGCGACTTGAAAATACGATCCAAACCTAACACAAAATTAGCGGGTTTAGGCTTACTCTAAATGGGTTCGGGTAAGCTTTAGGTTGAACCCGTGAACCCGTTTAGCTAAATAGGTCGGATTCAGGTCAACCCGAGGGGGTTTGTGGGTTGACTTGTTTAACACATTTATACTATATTTTATGTTTATACGATATGTTTTATGTTATAAGTTAAACTGGTTATGTATTTTATGTTATACTTATGACTTAAAATAAAAATGGGTATAAGATTTTATAACTAAAACGTAAATATTTTATATACACTTGTGTTTTTTTTAGTAAATTTTTAATTTTAATATATTAGTTTGCGAATTTAAAAAAAAAAAATCGGGTTGAACGGGTCGCATTCGGGTCAACCCGCAAATATTCGGGTCTGGTCCGGGTTCTGGTTCAAATGTATGACACAATATTCGGGTACGGGTCGTGTTTGGGTTTAGGTCGGGTTGGACCTGCGAACACGGCCTGTTTAGCACCCCTAAATTGTGTAGTGGTTCACGTTCGAAAAATGAGTGTTTTTCATCACGTCATCTCAACTCAGGATCACTCTTTTTAGTAAGAATCATGCGGTTTCAAGCCCTTTAATGCCTTCAATCATTGATTCCACACTTTTCTTCGCGTGATTTAAACCATGAAGCACCCAATCATGAGTGGTTGGTGGGGGGGGGGGGGGTTGTGCCGGCGTGAAATGGAGTGTTTGTTTCTAGGAGGGTAATTGGATTTTTCGACACCAAAAGACCTTTGGGTTCAGGGAGTACCGTCAATGGAGGAGTTCAAAGGGTTAGAGAACCTATTTCCTTATGGTGGATGGGACACTTCTTTCATGTACCATAGCCCCCTCTAATCCTGCATTGTTACGTCATTTTTACTTTAAACTTCTCTAAATTCACAAAAACACTGACAACAAATTTTTCAACTACCCTAAAACTTCTTTAAAAAAATCAACTAAAAATAAATAAATTTTATTTAAATAAAAAAAATTATCATTGATTCTCATAATACTAATCAAAATACTACTATAAAACTAAAATACTAATAAAAAAATCTTTTAATTGAGGACGCGCTTTCATAATTTCTGCGTCACAACGTGATCAAACTGTTCCCCCCATAGATCATTTGACAGTCACGAAGGGCCACCGTAATCACTTCCTCGTCTGTCATCTACTCTCTTTCGTTTTTTACGAAGAGCAACTCAGTTTTTTTGCCCTCCATACGGATTACGCAAAGCAACCAATATAGCTCATATAACTTTCGGTTCGTTTGAGCCACATTTTCACGGAATCGTACAAGAATTTCATCCCAAAACGCACATGATCCGCGATTTGTGTTCTTCACGAGACTTAGCCAAGCTTGCGCCAACATCATTTCCTCGTCTATGGTTCAACATGAGGTTATTTCCATTGAGAGAGATGAGAACATGGTTTGTATTTGCAAGGGATGGAGAATATTGTGTTTGTGTTGTGAGAAAATGGTATGGGCATTTATTGTTTTTAAATTAGTTAAAAGAATAGTTATGGCCAACAGTAAAAAAATGTGAGGTGTTCAAGCGGCTACCTCTACCTGGAGAAACCACCAGCACGCCTTACCCTAGTGGTTGGCGGCAGTGTAGCTGAAGCGGGTATGAACTCGCAAAGAGAACAAGAGGGGCGCCCCCTCCACCATTATTAGCGAGTGACACCTGTAATAAGTGAAAATTTTGTTTTCATACTTGAATGCTTTTAGAACATGTCAACGATCTTACCGATTGAACGAATCTTCAATGGGAACTAATCCATCAGTAGGAACTGGTTGATCATCAACATTCGCGTGATCAATAGTAACAATGTTATCATCAGCAACCATGCAATCTAGTTGAGCGGTTTACAACAACTACTATCAATAGTAACTAAGTTACAATGATAAAGGTTCTGCTAGCTAACATTATCAAATTAACTGCCAGCTGACACACTCTTTTACAAAATAAAATATGTTATATTAACTAAACATTGTGACTCCTAACAGAAAAACACATACTTGTTCTTAATATTTTAATTTTTCAAAATTATCTAATTAAGATTTTGAGAATACTGTTAGGATTATTTCAATAGTTTGTTGTACTTTTATGTCATTTAACAAAATACCGATTTCTTTTTTTCGTTTTTGCAGGCAAAAGGCTGGATCCTCCTGTCGTTATTTTGATAGGGATCTAAGAAAATGAGGTCAGTCTATGCCTCCTCTATACCTTGATACCACAACAAGTTACCCTCCTAGTATATTCATGTGTGTGTGTTCCGAGGTATTTTCTTAACCCACCTAATAAATTCAAGTTGTATTTTATTTCTACCCCTCACAACAAGTAAGTCCGTCCCTGACACCACCACCACCACCACCACCCAACCTTCTCTCCACGTCTTCGATAACTTCCTTATGATCTATAAGAGCCCCCACAATGTACAAACCACTAAAACCAAATCAGACCGCCACCTTAGCCCCACATCAAATTACTTTCGTTTGTGTCATCCTTTAACAAATCTTGAAAACGGATATTCTCATCCACTGTTTCAAGAGAATTTGAGAGAATTTGTTTAGTAATTGATTGGAGAGAATTTGAGATAATTTGTGTGGTGGATTTGAGAGAATTGGTTGAAATGTGATTGTGTTATATACAAAGGTATAATTTAAAAAAAAACTATTTCTTTTCAAAAAAAAGGTGGTATAACCACTGGATGCCGGAAGCCACTTAAAGATGTCAACTACGAGGCCCAAACTGCCGAATTTAACACAAACCGGATAGGCCATACAATATTACTTGAGAAGTCAAGTGGTCAGCGGACAAGGCCACGTAAGAACCAGACAAGTAAAATGCTCATATTGTGGGTGTTATAAGTTTTTGTTTGAGCAAGATTTGAAGCGTGTTTTTTGCACTTGAACTCTTGTTTTATGTTGATTAAGCACGCTATGCAACTAATTACACCCCCAAAATGTGACAACCGGGAGATTCAAATGAACAAGTCACACAAAGCGTATATACAATGCATAGAACCCATTAAATCCTTTGTTTGAAAAAGTGAGCTATAATTAAAAGCTAATGGATACTGTAATCATATTTAGATAGAAGTAATATTTGCGACTCAACCTGACTGACTTGTTTTGGCCAAATTACATGGTGTCATCAGAATCTGTTTTGAACCTGTCCAACCTGGCG
The DNA here is from genome assembly GCA_030844895.1 of Ambrosia x helenae. Classification (NCBI taxonomy): domain Eukaryota; kingdom Viridiplantae; phylum Streptophyta; class Magnoliopsida; order Asterales; family Asteraceae; genus Ambrosia; species Ambrosia x helenae. The sequence goes on from JAUTDX010000957.1 coordinate 23,540, forward strand.
GTTTTGCAAAAGCAAATGACAAATGCAATACACTAGATTGTTAACAGATCACGCTATCGGGTTTCGTTAAGCCGAAAGATCTAGACAGGTGCATTATAAAATCCCCACAAGTAGGCCCCATTGACCGGCTCGCTTCTGATCCAGATCCAGAGGTCTAAGGCTATGCACATTATAACAGTATTTGTCAAAAGGTTGTCTATTTAAATTGCAGTATTTGTTACAAACCTTGGTGGTTTTACAGATAACTAGTGTGTCAAAAGAAGTAAGTCGACACATGCCAACAAGTTTCAGCAGTCTTCGGTTGAAGATGAAAACACGAGGAAGCAACGACCGAACAAATGTAACGAACAAGAAAAGATTGCTCCTGATGAGAGAAACATCAATTTACAAAATGGGAAAAAAGAATTAACTCCTATGTTTCACATGACTGAAGGACATTTACCCATTACTCAGAAAGCTCAAAAACTGAACATTAGTAAATTAAACAAGATGGGCCATAACAAATGTAATAAACAAGAAAAGTTTGCTCCTGATGAGAGAAACATCATTTTAAAAAAATGGGAAAAAAGAATTAACTCCGTATGTCCAATGACCGAAGGTCAATCACCATTTACCCATTACTCTGTGCAAAGCAGAAAGCTCAAAAACTGGAAGTTAGTAAGCTAAACAATACAGGCTATTGGGCTAAGCAGTTAATGCGGCCGATATATCGGTGCTATCGGCCCTAAGATGTTATCTCGGTGAAGAATATCGGTCATTATCTCGGTAACGATGGTAACGATAATATCGTCCGACATTGGTGATATATCGGCCTATATCGACTTCAAAAATATCAGTTTATTGTTTTTTTGGCCCAGTTTGATAACTAAAGTAAAGCGCATCCTATTATAATTGACATTTTGACAATTATAATTGGCCCATCCAAAACCCAATCAAAACCTTAAGGTCCAATCGATACAATACACTAATACATCAAACAAAGTGACTAAGTCTGCCATCTTCACTACCACTACCACTAGCACTAGTACTAGTACTAGTACTAGTATTATTATTATTATATAGGTTTTAGTGTTTTACGTTTATACACACACACACACACATTGACATACACATACATATTTTGCAACTACCGATATCTCACCGCGATAACTGATATAGCGATATTTTACAGCATTAACTGCTTAGCTATTGAGTAAGATAAATTGTCCAACTTACTTGTTCAACAAATATGAGAGGGTGATGCACTATATCAAGAATCTAAAATACGAACACTAATTTTAGAGAAGACATAAGGGACAATGTTGTAGGATGTGCATATAGCATAAGAGGATAGCGTGTTGCGAAGCATATTATCCCACACAAACTAAGATACACCAACAGAAATCCCCAAAAAACATATCAAGTAACTTACAAGAATTGATGACATTAAGATTCTAGACTTCGACTTGTCAATGGATCATACATCATGTGAATTTGTCATGTTTTCAAGCATCAAACTTTCACCTATCAATTCTCAATGGGAGATCAGTACCCCTGCAAAGGCCAAAACATGAAATGATTACTCAGATCTTCTAAGAATTTGCATTCAAGAGCTAATTGATGAATAAGATAGATTATAAAAATAATAAAAGACTCTCAAACATCATATCAAATCAAAATTAGAAAGCACTTGCAGCTATGTCAATCTGTCATAAACCCAAGTACCCAACTATGTCTACTAGTATGTGAATATATTGCTACATAAAGCCCTTAGGTGCTTTCGGTTAAAAAAAAATATATATATTTTCGGCTCGGTTACTTGTCAACAAATGTGGAACACAGAAAGGCCAGTAAATGGAAATTAACTGAATCATATCTGGACATATCCCAATTCTTATTTAATTAGCAAAATAAAATTTGTCATAACTGACGGATGCCAAAATTAACATTCATATTTGGACTAGTGATTGGAATCTGATTAAGCAAATACGTGAACTTTTATAAACTCTGATTTAAATCCTATTCTGAAATGCAGATGCTCCATATTTTAGACCGTACAAAGTCAATAGATTTAAAGAGAGAAAAAAAAAACAATTACTTTGTAGCTCACTGCTTACAAGACAATATATAGTTATATTCAGGCTTTCATTAGCTCCAACAGAATGAGACTAAAACCTTCCCTAGAAGAACATGCCTTTGATCGTATGCCTTCTGACATATTTTATCTATCCAGTTTCAGGGGAGCCGCTTGGTGCAATTTATTTTGACTTTCATTCAGGTTGTTAAAATAATGAAATCACTAAGCAATCAAACTTTATTTTACTACGTGACGTTTTCAATGTTTCTCTGAATTCAATAGCTCTTTATTAGTTTTTTGTTTTTTAGTGTTGTTTGCTTGTCGATTGTGTGTTGTCGAGCCGGGGGTCTCTCTGGAAGCAACCACAGAGGTAAGGTTTGCCTATATCTCACCCTCCCCAGACCCTACTCTTAGCTTTGCTAATTGTGGTATTTACGGGGTAAGATGGCTAAAAAAGAAGAGAGAAAAGCAACTCAAGCAGATATTGACCTTAACTCTAGCAATGAGTCAATTACAGGCCATCATCAATAATAATTCAATCTTTTTCCCTCTCTTTATATACATCTATTCAACTGTTGGGGTTTTGTATCCTTTATAACTATTTGACTATTTGTAATGTCTTATGTTTTACCAAATGCTTCAAACATCATCTATTTGTGTGAACTAATGGTATTTTGAACTTAGAAGCATTAGCCACTCTATTCTAGGTTTTAATGCATAAAATTTATCTATGATTAGACTGTGAGCATGTTCTAAAGTATAACTCATATACGTACGAGATATGCAAGTCTTGATGGCATCTTAGTGTTTATGCATAAGATTTATCTATGATTAGACAATGTGAACATGTTCTAAGGTCTAACTCATATACGTACAAGATATGAAAATGTCTTGATGGCATCTTACAATCTTAGTGTATTGAACCACTTGACTCATTCCAGCAACCTCTGTTCAGCTTTCAAAGAGATAAGTAAACTTGCTTTCCATCAAACCTATAAGTATGAGTCTATGACAAAAGGATATTTACATACAAAATAATATAGAATGACAATACAACTGTATACAATCAAACAACAGTAGACAAAGACCGCCACAAAATTAAATCTTAATTCTAGAACTTGTGAGGCTATAGATGGGATTATACTCGGTACGGTCATCATTGTTGTAATTTTAGAACTTTGTAAGCTATGAGGCGATCTAGAAAAAAGCAGTAGGACCTTACAGCGGCGCTTCATAGGTGTAGAGGATGCTGATATGTAAAAATGACCAAAATAACAAAGCATAGTTATTAAAGCCACGCCTCTTGTGCCTAGGCCCATTTTTTTCAGGCGTGGTGAGGTAATTGTGCTTTGAGTCGAGCAATTGACCTTTAATTCTCCAAGTGATGGTTTAGGCGTCGATTCCAGTGCAATTCCCAAATTTCGTAGAGTTCGCCAAATTCTCTAAACCATGGCTAGATTACAGCCGGATTACTACTTTTATCTAAGGAAAAACTACTTTTATGCACTAATACACTAATATTTAAAGCTTTTGATACTAATTAGATAATATTAACTATTATATAATAGCTTTTGTTTATTTTATTTGAAGAATAGTTTTATTTTTCTAATACATAATATATTTTTACTTTTTTCCTATGTTCGCTTTTTTTTTTTAATCTCAAACCTTTGCATTTTTTGAGCTTTAAGCTTAGGCCCTAGGCGACGCCTATACGCCTAGCGCCTTTGATAACTATGCATACAACCAAACAATAGTAGACACAAACCTCTAAACCACCATAAAATCACATCTTAGTTCTAAACGAGTTAGCTATGAGGCAATTGAAAAACGCATCAGGACCTTAAGGTGATGCTTAAAGTACATGTGAGTCAAAATCTGTCTCCTTGCTTTAAGCTTAGGCCCTAGGCGACGCCTATACGCGGCATGCCTAGACCCACTTTTCAGGCTCAACGCAGCCTTCTCGCTTTCGCTTCAAAAGCCCCGCTTTCAAGCCCTTAAGCGCATTTTTTCAGGCTAACTTCCGACGGGATTCCGGCGAAAAAGAATAGGTCTAAAATAATTATACCAACCCGAAACAAGCCTGGAGTCAACCTAAAACAAGTCTGTAATCAACCTAAAACATACCTGGAAGGCTGGAATCAACCTAAAACAATCTAAATAAACTAGCCCACAAAGCCTAAGACATGTCTAAAACCCCTAAATTTAATGGGAACACCTCACGCACGTGAAGCTCTCGCCTCATGCCTCATAACCTAACCACCTAGGGGCATCTAACTAGTCAATGCTTATACAATTTGCAAGCAAGTCATATCTAACATTTGTGTTCATAGAATACAATGCATAATTGCGTACCCTATCCCTATCCTATTTAACAATGTAGCTAAATAACAAAATATCCAACCAAACCTAAGCACAATATTACATATCAAAACCAATAACTTCAGAACAAAAAAACAAAACCCTAACCTGAATCAACGATTGACTTCAGCAGGCAATGGTCGATTAAACCCACCGCGGCGGTTCATATACTGTCTCGGCTGTCGTTTCGTCACCGCTCTAATCCCACTCACATCATTCCCTTCAACCGGCTTCCCTTTAGTCGAATCGAACCCAACCGGTATTCCCATCATCTTCATCATCTCAATTTCATCCGCATCCATCTCTCCACCACCTTCACTCACTTCCGCCTCTTTCGAACTCTTATTATTCTTCTTCTGCTGTTTCTCCTTAACTATCTCATCGACAAAATCCGACACCACAGCTGCAGTACGCTTGTCATCGTCTTCTTCTCCGTGCCTACGACGCTTACGTGGTTGGTCAGGAGATGGTGTACGGTGGTGCGTTCTTCTTCTGTGTCTGTCAGTGGATCGAGAACGTGATCGACGACGGTCAGGGGACCGGGTTCGTGACCTGGTGTGGTGTGAACGAGATCGGTCTGGTGTGTGTGAGCGTTTGCTCCTGTCCTTACGGTCTCGGTCACGGTCACGGTCATGGTCACGGTCGTTGTCTACGTGTCTCTGACGGAGACGGTCACGGTCGTCTCTGTCTCGTTTCCTGTCTCTATCTCTATCTCTGTCCCTGTCTCTATCTCTATCTATGTCTTTATCTCTGTCTCTGTGTCGATCACGATCCCTGTCTCTTCGATCGGCCATAGTTAGGGCAAAGAGTGAGGGGAATTAGGGTTTCTGAAAGAGAAACAGAGAAGAAGAAGTAAACGGTACAGAAAAAAGTTTTTAAAACCGGACCGGACCTGACCAGAAAAAGGAGGGGTCTCGGATCGGTTTTTTATAAAATATTCTCGTTTGTTGTTCGCTCGTTGACCGGGTTGGAGCGGTTGGACTGGTGACCAGGTAGGCGTCCGGTTCGATTCTGGAAACATTGCTTTTAGGTTATATTTTCTTGGCTTTGAAATTCTAAAAAAAGTAAAGCATATGTCGGTATTTTTTTAGAAAGGCGTATATATGTCGGTAATTATGGGCTTTCGGATTGTTGGCGTTGTGGAATATAATTATCCATACACACAAATTATATAGGAATCATGGTAGTAAGAGTGATTTTTATTAACAAAAAGGGCCTCAATTTTATTATTCGTTTTAGGCCTTAAGAAGTTTGAGACGGCCTTGCCCACGTGCGGCATAGGCGTAAAACAATGCAAAGCAGCACAAACAGTACACCACCGAGAAGCCAACCTTTGTATTTCGTAGCCAATGGGCTATAATTGGATAAAATATATATAGCGTCACAAGGACCGGATTAGATGCGATATTAAGGACCTTGGGTGGGTCGATAAGACGATGGGTTGTAAAGGTGATAACGAGACAAAGTATTGATAATCTAGTCTCATACTCAATTAGAAATTTGTGTCTGGTCTCATACTCGTGAGGTGTCCGTTACTCACTGCCCATCAAGGGGTCACGGTTATAGTTATACCGCATGTATCTAGTGTGATCGTGTGTGGCTAATTATTAAATGGTGGACCAAATGACTTCTAACCTATTGGTATCAAAGTGTTGGAAAGAGGACCCCTCATAAGGTTGAGGGTTATAGTCTTATAGTGGACAAAAATGTGAATTAAAAAAAAGTAGGAAGTTAGGGTCGAAGCACACTCTAGGATCAAAGCCCTGATTTGCGAATAACATGCGATTTTAAGTCATTTAGTCTACTAGATTCAACAATCATATTCCTCATCTTAATTAGGGGTCGCCACAATACTGTCCATGAAGTTTTCTCGAAGTCATATTAGGGAAGGCATGTTGGCACAATGGCACCTGATCTAGGACTTGATCCTGCCAAGTGCCATCAACCTTGAAGCTTTTGTGCATTTTTGTGAATGTATTCTTACCCCCTTTGTTGATCAAGAAATGAGAGCAAAACATATGATTATATGATCTCCATTTTTTTATTATCAAAATATACAATTAGTATATGTGCATATATGCACCAAAATATATTATATATTACATATACATTCAAACAACATAGTAGTTTAGCTTTTGAAGAGTAAACATTCCCTAAACGATTTAAAATACTAATCATAATTACACTTGTGCAATCGTGATCTCAAATTTCTTCATGATTGGTGTGTCGTTTACCACCGTAGATGACGACCAATCTGAACCATTCAAATTCCATGCGATTCGAGCCAGAGAATCCCCTACCTCGCCAGCCCCTGAAAACAAATACGAGAATGGATTTAAAGGTTCCGGGACCTCTAAAGCACCTTCCAACATTTTCACAACAGTGCTCATAATTGGCCTACTCTCAGGCCTATATTGAACGCAACAAAAGGCTACCTTAACCATCCTTTCCACAACCTTTTGATCATCCTCTTCAATCCCACATACTATCATCAAATCGTTCAATTGGTTCTTTTCGTATTTGCCCCATGCCCAAACCGGGAACCACTGTTGACTATCACCAAGAGTCACATCCATGTTCCTCCTTCTCCCAATGATCTCAAAAAGTAGCATTCCAAAGCTATAGATGTCACATTTGGGTGTAACTGGAAGAGGCATCCACAGCTCGGGTGCAGCATAACCGGGGTACCCCTACATCTTGTCATGGTTATATGACTCTTATCCCTATTGTAAAGTTTGGCTAAGCCGAAATCAGCTACTTTTGCACAAAACTTTGAATCCAACAAAATGTTTCCTGGTTTAATATCATAATGAATTATTTTTTGTGGACATTCTTCGTGCAAGTATGTGAGGCCTCTTGCAGTCCCAAGCGCTATCTCTAGAAGCGTCTCAATCCCTATAACATCGCTTGTGTTTGCTTTAAACAAGTGGTTATCCAATGAGCCATTGACCATAAACTCGTATACAAGAGCTATTAAACTTGTTTCAAAGCAAAATCCATAAAGCCTAACAAGATTAAAGTGATGAGTTCTACCCATAGTGCTCACCTCCGCTACAAACTGTTCCTCAATTGTTTTATCCGAGCTCGCATTCATTACTTTCACAGCTATAGTCACTCCGTTGGTAGATACCCCCTTGTAAACCGTCCCAAAGCCACCTGATCCCAATTCAAACCTGAAGTTGTCTGTCGCTATTCTTAGTTGTTTAGCAGTGAACCGAATAGGCTTTTCCTTTTCCAAGTCTTCTATAGTCGTGACCACGTTCAACGGAATAAAGGTTGCATTCTTTTTCAACATGTTATCCCACAAATGACAAACGATGCCCACCGCCATCACAACAACTGCAAAGCCAAAAACCTTTAAATGATGAACAGTTTGGTGTCATTAAATTATAACTCAAGATTTGATAACTTACCGATTACAAAAATCAAAACGCCAATAATGTTGGCACTAGCTTTGCCTATCATTATCTTATCTTATATAGTATATAATCAAAAGCTTTTAAATGTTCCACTTCTATACAGCATAAAGCACATCAGTCTCGTTTGCATATATATATCTCAAGTAGTACTAGTTGGCAAAAATTTCAAGGTTAGACTTGGCCATGGAAAACGACTTCGTTTTATATGTTGGAAAAACGACTTGCCGTTTGGTTTTCTAGTAGGAAAAATTCAACCCCCAATAAAAAAAATTCTATATGTATTTTGTGCTATAATTAAGTATACTGTGAAAGGTTCTTTTTGTTATATTTGGTTGGATATAAAAGTGTTCCATTGATTAAGAAAAGAAAGGCTAAAGTTAGAAGTATTATAAAATAATTGAATTAATTTGGCTATTATAGTTAGGGGTGTTCAAAAAAATCCGAATTCGAATCCGAAAAATCCGATAATCCGAATCCGAATTATCCGAAATTTCGGATAATCCGATTTTCGGATATCCGAAAATCGGATTATCCGAAATTTCGGATTCGGATTCGGATCCTGATTTTGAAAACTTTCGGATAATTCGGATTATCCGAATCCGAAAATTAAAAAATAAAAAAAAAACATATATAATATTATATAGTGAATCAAAGAATATAAAGTGAAAGGATGGAGAAAGAAAAGGGTAAAAAACAACTCAAGCAAATGTTGACTTTAAACTCTAGCAAGTGTTGTAAAAGTCGCGACTAGTCTCCAACTAATCGGCGATTGATCGGTGATCAACCCTCTACTGATTAATTTTGTTAATCGCTAGTCGTCCAAGGCGGTGCTAGGGGCATCTATTCAACAACTTGAATAATGCATACTATATCCTCTCCCACAATGCAGTTAAAACTTAACAAGCAAACTACAGTGCGGAATCGTGAACTAGTGAATCAAAGGAAATAAAGTGAAAGGATGGAGAAAAAAGAAAGGGAAAAAGCAACTCAGGCAGGTGTTGACCTTAACTCTAGCAATGACAAGCCATCATCTATAACAATAAAAAACTTTTCCCTATCTTTATATTCTTGTTCAACTGTTGCCATTTTGTAACCTTTAAAACTATTTTGCTTCGTGTTTCACTTCATTAAATTTTGTAATGTCTTAAGTTCGACCCAATGCTTCATACATCATCAATTTGTGTGAACTAATGATATTTAGTAGCATTAGCCATTCCATTCTAGGTTTTTATGCATAAGATTCATCTATGATTAGACTAAGAGAGCATGTTCTAAGTTAAAACTGATATACGTACGACTGTACAAGAAATGCAAAAGTCTTGATGGCATCTTAGTATATTGAACCCCTTGACTAGTTGACTCCTTCCAATGACTTAAATTCAGCTTAATGAAGTTGAAGAGATAAGTAAACTTGCTTTCTATTAAACTTATAATTATGACCAAAAGATATTTAGATACAAAAGAATATAGAATGACAAAACAACAACATACAACCAAACAATAGTAGACACAAACCACCATAAAATCAAATCTTAGTTCTAAACAATTCAAGTCATGAGGCGATTGGAAAAACACAGCAGGACCTTGAGGCAGCGCTTAATGTACATGTGAGTCAAAATCTCTTTTGTCATGGGCCTCATGGCTCACCCAGGTGCGCGCATAGACCCACTTTTCAGGCACAACGCAGCCTTCTCGCTTTGTTTCAAAAGCCCCACTTTCAAGCCCTTAGGCACGTTATTCAGGACAAGTTCCAACGAGCCTACAGCCAAAAATCGTCTGAACAAGTCTAAAACAATTATACCAACCCTAAACAAGCCTAGAATCAACCAAAAACAATCTAAACTAGCCCTAAGGAAGCTTATAACATGTGTAAAACCCCTAAATTTGATTTAATGGCAGCACCTCACATGTGAAGCTCTCGCCTCAATCCTTGCCGTTTGGTTTTCTAGTAGGAAAAATTCAACCCCAATAAAAAAAATTCTATATGTATTTTGTGCTATAATTAAGTATACTGTGAAAGGTTCTTTTTGTTATATTTGGTTGGATATAAAAGTGTTCCATTGATTAAGAAAAGAAAGGCTAAAGTTAGAAGTATTATAAAATAATTGAATTAATTTGGCTATTATAGTTAGGGGTGTTCAAAAAAATCCGAATTCGAATCCGAAAAATCCGATAATCCGAATCCGAATTATCCGAAATTTCGGATAATCCGATTTTCGGATATCCGAAAATCGGATTATCCGAAATTTCGGATTCGGATTCGGATCCTGATTTTGAAAACTTTCGGATAATTCGGATTATCCGAATCCGAAAATTAAAAAATAAAAAAAAACATATATAATATTATATAGACTACATAACACAATACACAATCATAAATCCCTAATCCTCCTAACCCTAAATCCATACTCCTCTAATCCATAGCAGTCGCTCCCTCTTCTCTTCTCTATAACAGCCTCCGTCCACCTCGTCTCCGAGCACTATAGCCCCGTTTACCAAACGGTAAGTTTTTTTTACATTTTTTTTGTTCTAGTTTCGTTTATCTAACTTTTATTTTTGTTTTTTTAACAGGTTCACATTTTAGACATAAAAGAGAACGTTTTTTTTTTATTATTTTTTTTTATTTTTAAGTCTCGGATTATCCGTTGGATGATCCGAATCCGAAATTCGGATAATCCGAATTTCGGATTCGGATTCTAATATCCGAAATTCGGATTATCCGAATTTGAACACCCCTAACTGCACATTTACGTAGTTACTGCGTGCACTTAGTACTACACTTATTTACTACTGCTCATTAGTAACTTATTACTAATGACTTGCTTTCCACCGAGTAGTAGTAAATTACTATTGATGACCAGTAGCCACCATTCCCCACCAACTATAGAAATTTCTATGAAAATCCAGTTATGCTAAAATGACACTGATGACACCCAAAATTAACAACAAAATAAGCGATTCATGGACATCATCACAAGTGATTCTCAAAATGGTTTGAGTTATTTCATCATTTTAACATTAAAAACTACAAGTCTTAAGAACATCATAAACTAAAGTGACCAAAACTAGTAGGAGATTGTTAGAATATGTATAGATCCAAACCACGCTAGTAACGCGTTACAATTCCATTCAACAATTCTAATCAACTCAGTAACCAACTTTCAAATTGACTCCAAACTTTTTCTTTTAAAAAAAACAGCATTGTGTTAGATTCGGCCAATTGTTTCTAGGCTCGATAGTGCAATGCCCAGACTCAAAGCAAAACACTCGACAAAGTATGCATACGAAACACATCATGCCATGGTTCACAGAAAAACCAACAACCAAAGACAAGGAGATGGAAGCTACATTATGGGAAATGTTTTACAGCATCAGCAGCAGCAACCGTACTCACTAATACTTGGAAATGAGATTGGAAAAAAACAGGACGAGTAAACAGTTTTGGGGGTTAAATCCCAGCACATAATGCCTTTCCGCAGACAAATTATCAACTTCTACTAGTCTCATAATACAAGTTTAAAAAAAGAGGCCTGTTTCCTGCAGCGTCTCTCACACTGTGTAATGCTGTTGGATATTGTCGATATCCAACCCCTTCAGCTTCACCACAGACTCAACATGCCCCTTCAGTGTCAGTACCTCCCGAAGTCTGTACATCACCAAATGTTTGTAAGCATGTTGTCAATTGAATTTAACAGGATGGGTTGACTTTAGACACCTGTTTGACCCATTTCAGGTCAAACAGAACCCTGATCGACCCAGTCAAGTTCCATCCATTACTACCAAAAACTAGTTTGAAATACAGATATAACATACCTTGCAACCTCAGCGCGTCTCTTAGCCTGTTCGGCTATTTCAGACAGTTCTCTGTAGCTGCTCTTTTCATTAAATATATTTGAAGTTTCTGGTGCTTGAAGACCATGCAATGTCCTCTGAGCAAGAGCCCATTGAGCTTCTCTCTCTTCTTTTCCGTAATCCTTCTTCGTCGTGAAAGCCGTCTGTTTCAAAATCACATGGATAAGTTCATAATTTAGTCCCATACGAAAACAATTTTCCAAAAAAAAAATGAAGAAAATTGTACCTTGTTTTCAAGCAGGTTGCGCCAGGCTTTCCCACTAAGGATGTATCGGATGGCGAATTTCATAATGTCGAGAGGAAAGTAGAACACGATGCTGTAGAGCCAGATGACACCAGCCCATCCCCACCCGACTCCCTTGATTCTTGCAAATTCCCACTCTGCATAGACTGCTATTAGAGTTGCAACCTGCAGTTTTTCACAATAGCAGAAGTTGTTAGTTTGTTAGAAAACAAAATTCGGTTAGTACATAAGACGGGTCTGTTTTTTTACCAGTTGTGCTGCTAAGAAAGCACCCAATAATAAGAGACCCGGGCGTTCAATAAAAGACCAACTGCGAGAACGAGTCACGAATATCAAAGCCTGGCTAACGATACTGACTTGGAGATATAAAGCAGCCATCATCTCAACTTCACTGTTTCTCAAAGATCTAACACCAAATTTTTCCTGTCACACAAACATAAAAATGACTAAATGAGTTAGCGTGATGTGAACTTGTATCATTTCGGTTTTTGACCAGTCAGTTCTTCACTTACTGTGAAGAAGTCGGTGTCATTCATGATCCAGAAGAATACGACAGTCATCAATGCAAGGTATCCTCCAAGCACAATTCCAGTGGCAAAGATCTCTTTTAGCTTCCAGCTATCGGGTAATGGAGATGGCTTCACTCTATCCTTTGAGATGGTCATGATGGTACCTTTTATGTATATACAATAGAAATTAGCGAAGTTATAATCATGAAAATCAGCGTAACGGAAATGAAAACTCACCATCATTAAGGATTGCAATAATCAAAACCATGAAGGGAGAGAAATCAAACTTCCATATCAAAGCGATGAGCATAAATCCAAACTAAAAAAGATTCAATTAATCAAATGTCACATACAAAGCGATGAACATAATCTTAATGGGCTGGTCATGCCGGAACAGGCCCAAATGATTCAAATGTCACATATGACTTACCACAATACGAATGGTGATAGAGACGGCATAAATCTGCAAAAAGAAAAGATGTTAATACCCTACAAACTGTTTGCATGGAATAATTATATTAAAATTAGGAAAGGGGGGAGCTAACAGTATAGTTCTTCATTCTTTGGAAAATAGCGCGACTTGTAAGCACTGCACTGATAATAACACTAAGCCCAGGCTCGGTAAGCACGATGTCAGAAGCACTCCTTGCAGCATCTGTAGCATCAGCAACAGCAATTCCAATGTCGGCCTTCTTCAAAGCTGGGGCGTCGTTCACACCATCTCCAGTCATCCCACAAATGTGCTTTCTTTCTTGTAGCTTCTTCACAATCTCATACTTGTGTTCTGTATATTTAGATCAGAAGATTCAGTTTATTAAGAAATACATCACATATAATATCAATCAAAGGAGCACCAACCTGGAAAAACTCCTGCAAAGCCATCAGCTTTCTCTATCAACTCTTCAATAGGGATTGCTGCAATGGATGCATCCTTGTGGCTACCGAGCAAAGAAGAAGAAGGGTACATGTTTGTTCCCATACCGAGCCGTCTACCAGTCTCCTTAGCAATGGCAAGTTGGTCACCTATAAATGATCAAAGTCATATTTAGATAAAACAGAAGTTAAAACTAAAAGTGGTTATTCAATATAATCAGCAGATATAATTGATTACCAGTAATCATTTTGACATTTACACCAAGATGGAGAGCTTGGCGAATGGTCTCAGCACTGTCATGCCTTGGTGGGTCGAACAAGGACAACAATCCAACAAATTGCCATGGGCTTCCTGGGGCTTCTTTTGTTTTTTCAGGCACTTCCTACAAAATTATCACAAGGAAAAGAGTAAGTGATCGCGATAAAAAATACATGTATGTACATACAAATGATGTAAAAGACTGACCTGTTTTGCAACAGCCAAAGAACGCAACCCACGTTCAGCAAATTTATCAATCATTGCGTGAACTTTCTTTTTCATATCTTCTTTGCATCCACAGAGGGTCAAAATCTGAAAAAAAAAAAAAGGTTTCGATTTATACCCAACTGATTCATGAGGATCATAATAAGAGAAGAAAATAAGTTAGAAATTACCTGTTCTGGAGCACCTTTGCTTGTTCTATGCCAGTTTCCACGCTCATCGATGTAAGTCAAAGCTGTCCTCTTGTCAACAGGGTTAAATGGAAAGAAATGAACCTCTCTAATTCCGGCTCGTGCCTACAAAGTCATATATGTCATCCATGATCATGAAAACAGATTAAAAAGGAAAGCATTTCAGTTACCAGTAGAAGTAACAACTGACTTAGAGGTGGCAAAACTGGCTAGTCATTTGGTTTAGGTAACATGTCAAAACAGAATCTTTTGTAAACAAGAAAAAGTTGGAGGTTTTGTGCATTAAAAAAACACTTTGGAGACTTTCCATTCATTTAGATCACATGACTCGTTTATTTAGAGCCTTTTTTGTTTGTTTTAAAATCAGTATAACTGAATAGACCCATTTAAAAGTAAACGGGTCCAAATTTCACCACGAACTGAAGCAGAGGGAGAGAGTCAGAGAGAGATACCTCTTTAGGATCAGCAAGAGTTCCAACAATGGCGGCATCAATAGCATCCTGGTTCTCAGTCCTAGAAGCCCTAGCAGCAAAAAGCAGCACCTGCTCCTTATCCACACCTTTCGCAAACACCTCAATCAAATTTTTATCAACTGTAAGCTTGTTAAGTGTCAGTGTTCCTGTTTTATCACTGCAAAGCACATCCATTCCAGCCATCTCTTCAATTGCAGTCATTCTTTTAGTAATAGCACCCTGCTGTGAAAGCCTATGTGATCCAATAGCCATGGTGACCGAAAGCACAGTCGGCATAGCAATTGGAATTCCACCAATAAGCAACACCAAAAGATTGTCGATTCCACTTCTGTACTCCCTGTGCTGAATTGGGTACATGACAACCACCTCAACCAACATTCCAACAGCGATGGAGCAGATACAGAAGTTTCCAATCGCCGTAAGAACTTGCTGGAAATGTCCAACTTGGTTAGTGCTATCCACAAGATGTGCAGCCTTACCAAAGAAGGTGTGCACACCGGTGGCAATAACAACAGCTTCGATTTCACCTTGCTTGCAAGTTGATCCAGAGAACACCTCATCATAGGGATTCTTGTTGACAGGAAGTGATTCACCAGTAAGGGCAGATTGGTCAATCTTTAAAGGATCACCTTCTAGAAGACGAGCATCAGCAGGAACAATATCACCAAGTTTGATACTGATAATATCTCCTGGGACCAAGATGGAAGCTTCTTGTTCACTCCAACGACCATCCCTCAGAACCTGCAGTCACGACACATTTATGATTTATCAATCTTTGAAACTATAGAGGCATATATATATATATTGGTCAGTTAATTTTCAGAATACCTTGGTTTTAGGGGCAAGACCAGCCATAAGTGCAGCAGCCGCGTTTCCAGCATTGTTTTCTTCAATAAAACTGATGGTTGAGTTGATAACAAGAAGGCAAACAATACCAACAAAGTCTTGCCAATCTGGTGGCTTTCCACCTCCATTAGCCAATGCAATTGCCATAATGGCGGCAGCTTCCATGACCCATGATAGAGGATTCCACATGAACCCAAGAAACTTGAGTATTTTGCTTTCCTGTGCTCATTATAACATAATAAAATCATCATGCATTTGGAAGGATAACAGAAACCAACATAAGTTCGATCATTATCATGATCAAACATACCTTTTTCTCCTCCAACTTGTTAGGTCCGAAAATTTGCAATCTTGCGGCTCCTTCATCCGAGCTTAGACCTTCTCGGTTACATTTCAACTGTTGAAACACCTCCTCTATCGGTACTTTCTCCTGTTATTAGAGGTCGAAAACGTTGTCATTCTGTTAGCTCCACAGTAATTGAGATCAAATCCACAGTAATACTAGATAAACTTGTAAGATAAACAAGGGACAACGTTTGCCATCTGTTAGCTGCATGTGTCATCATGCATGCTTGGATAACACTTAAGATATCAACTTATGTAAATATATTGACTTGTGACTCATTATATCAATAAAAAGAAAAGTTTAACTTAATTTACATGCCTTTGATAGTTAGGTAACACTCAAAGGTAAAATACAAATAATTCAGTTAAAGACAAACAATAACTAATTACAAAGTAATCAAATAAACTATTCTTAAACCTACCCAAGGCATTATAGCCTAGTGGTATCTTGGTGGTGAGATAAGACTTAGGGACCATGAGGTCCTGGGTTCAAATCTTACAAAGGGGGTTTTCTCATAATTATGAGTTTCCTCCTGAATTGGTGACTTGGTGGTGGAATATGATCGCGTGGCAACACTGGTGGCACGATGATACTCCAGTGTTCCGTGAGTGATTCCAATTTGTTGGCCGTTCAAAAAAAAAAAACTATTCTTAAACCTGCTTTAGATTATCTTAATGTTTATCTTTACTTTATTTATATTCCAAAATTCCATGTGTCTGTTATACAGTTCCAATGATTATGACTGGCACCACAAAAAAGATCAGTAAAGAGAATCAAGAATCAAGGTCCACTAAAAATGGGAACAATTCTTTTTTTTTTTATTTGGATATTATTTAAAATATGAATGTGTATCAAAGAACCAAACTATCCACCAAACCCTTTACCACTTTTTCATAAGGTGGTTTGGACACATACATGGATATGGAAACCAGATAGACATGTAACATGCCTTGCCATCCCTTGTTGCTGAGGTTTGGCATATATCCCAATTCTCACAACTTTAAGACACTTTAGGTTAATTGGGTGGTGTGTGTGCGCGCGTGCGTGTGTGTTTTAGAGGATGTTACCCAAAATAGTCACATATATATGACTTTATTAAGTTACGCCCCACTTACGGTGTGCGCATATAATGTATATATGTGTGGCCAGGGGGGGGGGGCAAAAGTAATCGAGTTTGTCCCGATTGCTAAGTGTTATGTGCCTTATGTCCAAGGGGGTACATGCACCAATCGAGTTTGTCCCGATTGCTAAGTGTTATGTGCCTTATGTCCAAGGCTTGATACAAAACCACATCGAGCCGGGGGTCTCACTGGAAGCAGCCTCTCTATTCTCAGGGGATAGAGGTAAGGCTGTCTACATCTTACCCTCCTCAGACCCTACCTTAGCTTTGCTATAGGTGGGATTAACTGAGTATGATGATGATGATGATATGACTTTATTAAGTCCCAAGTGGAAAATATAACGTATGTACGTGTGTCACAAGTTTAATGCATAATTCAACAACAAATAAAAGTGATATAAAAAAAAAATCAAAACTGGTAGGGATGTTCACGTTCCGGTTCATCCAGTTTTGACGAAAACTTTGGGCTGAACCATCCAAAGTTTAAAAGGACGGAAACGAGCTTCGAGGCGCTTTCCCTTCGCCTCATGAGGCGTAAGCCTCGAGGCGAACCAAGGCGTAAGCTCGAGGCGAAGTCAAAAAATAAATATAAAAATTACGTGTCTATGAAAAATAAAATACTTGACCTATAAAAGTCTAAAACATAAAAAACACACATCAAAAATAAAATAATTGACCCAAAAAGTCTAAAACGCAAAAAAAAAAAACACATAAAAAACACCCTAAACCACCCGATGCGCTCCTGAGGCGCACATTTTCTTAGCGCCTCAGCCCTTAGAGGCGTATGTACAATTTGAACCCCATGAGGCACGCCTCAGACTCGTTTTCATAGAGTTTCGCCTCAAGGCGCACCTCGAGGCGTACGCCTCACCCGTTTTTTTAAACCATTCAATCATCAACTACGGTTTCAAAAAACAACAATCCAAACCGGCTGGAACGGTCAAAATGGTTTGGTTGTAACGGTTAGAAATAGTTTCTTTCTTAGTGTTTGTTTTAAAAAAAAAAAAAATTCTGTATACAACAGAAACCTGTACACATTCTTTTGACTGTTACTGGTTAGAAACAATTATTTAAAGCAGACTCAACTGTTTTATTATTTACACTTGGAACATTTTCTTTGAAAAACAAAGAGGTAAAATTTTATAAAAATTTTAAAAAATTGGAATATAATATTGTTTTTTTTTCTAGGGAAGTGAGTAAAACAGAAAGGTGTACAGATGGAGGTAGCTGATTAAAAACAACCCAAACAAGACATGGATGGTTGAGTAACGGAAGTTGACTTTCCACTTAACATAAAATGGTGGGACCCACACAACCAGTTAAAAGATGGCACCATGGTTCAGAATAACAAACGGGTGGGTGCCTGCCATCACTCATGTACCCAATACCAAAAAGACCCTATGAAAGCCAACCTAACCACACGAGAAAGCAAGGGTATATCGGGTATTTCGTGCCATAAATGGTAATAAATTTATATTCTACACCAAACATATATGTGTAAATGTTATTATAGGCACGACTGAATATTAAGTTGTTTATAAGCGCGTAAATGAGTCGAGCTGAGCCCGAACCAGACAAAGCTCGAGCTAAAGGTTCGGCTCGTTTCGAGCCTACCATTTTGAGATCGAACTCGGCTCGAAAGTAAAGTCTAAGAGCTCGAGTTCGGCTCGGCTTGAGGTAATTTGAGGACAACTTTAAACGAGCTAAAAGTTCGGCTTGAGCTCACTTCAATAGCCTAAACGAGCAAAAGCTCAGCTTGAGCTCGGCTCACCAATGTTATTAGTTAAAATTGAACATGTTCAAATGGATAAGATTGCAAACATAAAAAAGTATATGTTTTTTAACTAATAAAATTAGTTTCTGGGTATTTTATCATAACAATTATCGTAATTATTTTAAGTTAAACTAAAAACTATATGTTTTTTACCTAATTAAAAAAAAAGAGTAACAACAATACAATAAATTGAGGAACGAAAAACATAAAATAAGACTAAGGTAACACGGACCTAGACCGTATGTAATGGTATGTGAAATTGCTGTTAATGTCTACATTTGACGCCCCATTCACATGGGAACACCGCCCCTAGCCTTGTGAAATGGGCGTGAATGTGTCCCAAGCAAAATATTTCGCGTAGGGTGCCATCTTGCTCAGCCAATCATCTTCTTGCCACATAAATTTAAGATTATTATACACACCCTCACACTACACCACACCACTACACCTCTTATAAATTTCAAGTCCCTTTCACCCATCAAATGGCCCCACAACCACAAGTCACATTTAAAAAAATGTCTCATTTCATCCACCACTACACATGGTCTGATCAGCACTCTCCCATCAATTATTTATTTATCAGTTAAACTGTAAATATTTAAGAAACTAAAACCGTTACAACATAGAGAAAACTATTTAATACTAATATTCCAGAAGCATTAGAATTCCTAATAGCCCAAAATAGCTCATATTTAATACTAATGAATACTATTTCAAGACAGAAAAAAATCAGACACACAAAGATAAAAAATAAACATAAAAATTAATACATACTATTTGTTTAATAAACATATATTTACTTTCTTTTTTAACTTTTATTTAAAAAGTAAAATAGAAATAAAGTATTATCACAAAAGAATAAATTCACATTCGATGGCTAACAAATATCCTATTTTTCCAATGATATAAAAAAGATTCTAATATTCTAACAACTTAGCGTAACACTAAATCTAAAATAAAAATACGTTAAATAAAATAAAATACATTCAGATAATTTTAATTTTTAACAACTTTAATATGTAATTTATCTTTAACTTCAAATTAAATATACATAACTTCTGACCATTCAGTTTTGCATGCATATTCAAATGTAAATGAACATAAAACTTGGCCACTTCACATAAAAGCATTGTGACAAATATATACTACAGTTGTATGTTTTAATGATTCAATAAAAAAAAAAACAAAAAACTAAAGCATAACACACACACAACATACATATATACGTTATTTTGTAAACGAGTATGTTAAAAACCGTAAAAAAAAACAAATAAAACACTTGTACATAGTGCATTAATGATTTAATGCGTAAAAAAGGTTATTTAGGTGCCTCACACACGTACAAGTGTTTATCATAAATCTTAGTTGTTATTATATAAATATAAACAGTATATATAACATTTATTTATGAATATAAACAAAAGGAAAGAAGTAATGAAATTGTGGATTAGCATGTAAACCGTTAAAAAGAAACAAAATCATTACTTTAATTAAAAACTGTAACTGATTTCAGAGGAATAAAAAAAGGTAATCAGAGCAAGTAAGTAAAGTGTGAAGACAATTAAAATCATGATTCTGCTGCTGCATTGATGAGTTTAAGTTAAGTAACGACGACGTTTAATTTAATCGTAAGAATTCTGAAAACAAAATAAACAGAGGAAGAGGAAAATGAAGAGGCGTACCAAATCAACAGTTTCGTTTTTAATCTCCTCCAGACTCAGAGCCTTATCGGTTCCCATGGTTGACAGATGAACTAATTACTTATTATTATTATTATTATTATTATTATTATTATTATTATTATTACTGGCCGAGAGATGAAGGAAGGAAGGAAATGGAGTGAAGTTAATTGGTGATGAAGTGCATCTAATCACTGGGTTAATTAGGTTGATCAAGAGAGAGAGAGAGAGAGAGAGAGAGAGAGAGAGAGAGAGAGAGAGAGAGAGAGAGAGAGAGAGAGAGAGAGAGAGAGAGAGAGAGAGAGAGAGAGAGAGAGAGAGAGAGAGAGAGAGTGGGGTGTTTGGAGGTGAGGGTTATGGAGTGGCTCTTTTATACTTGTTTGCCAGACCTTCTTCGTTTTGAGTTGTTTAGCTTTTGTTATTGTATTGGATGATTATTACATAACTTCCGTATATATAACCTATTTAGCCTTGTTAAACTAGGATACTTAATAATTATCTATACCTTTGATAATTATCTAAACAATAACTTTATTTAGACAAGAGACCTATTAGACTTTAATTAGGATGAAAAACTCTCTCAAAACACCCTCTAGGTTTGCTCCTTTTTAACAAACCTACACAAGATTAAGTCTTCAATCACCCCCCCTAATCTTGTAACACCAACGAGTCCATTCATCTCGTTAAACTTCAACCTTGGCAACGCCTTAGTGAGAATATCCGCTCTTTGTAAATTCCCGCTAACATGCTCCACTTGAATTTCTTCGCGTCCAGTGCATTCTCGAATAAAGTGATACCGAGTGTGGATGTGTTTACTTTTACCAAAAATTACCGGATTCTTCATCAACTTAATCGCGGATGAGTTATCCACTTTTAGTAACAATTTTCCTTCTTCCTCACCCGTAACCTCCGAAACTAATCCTCTTAGCCACAAAGCTTGACAAGCCGCCTCTGTTGTCGCCATGAATTCCGCCTCGCAAGATGATAAAGCAACCGTTACTTGTTTTTGCAAAACCCAAGTAATCAGTGCTTCATTGTAGTAAAACACGATTCCCGTTGTGCTTTTCCCATCATCCATGTCCATTGCAAAGCTCGAATCACTAAACCCGTATAGAGTTCGGTTCCCACCTCTCAGGTACAAAATACCGAGATCAAGTCTTCCTTTTACATACCTTAAAATATGTTTCCCGGCTTGCTCATGAGTTTTAGTCGGTCTTTGCATAAATCGACTCACAAACCCAACCGAAAAGGTTAGATCCGGCCGAGTATGCGTCAAGTACCGAAGGCTTCCGACAATCCTTATATATTCGGTAGGATCAACTTCATCACTCTCATCGGCTTTTGACAATTTCAACCCGGGATTTAACGGGTACTATGTCGAGTTACACTCCCACAACCCAAATTGCTTCAATATCTTCGTAGCATAACCCGATTGTTTAACCGAAATTCCATTTGCATCTTGATTAACTTCTATGCCAAGATAATAATGCAGCTTGCCAAGATCACTCATTTCAAACTTCTCCTCCATTTGCTTCTTGAATGACTTTATTTCTTCTTTAAAAGTTCCAGTAATGATCAAATCATCTACATATGTACCTACAATCAAGAGTTGTTGTTGGATATGTCTTCTGTATACGGCCTGCTCCCTTTTACACCTTGAGAACCCAAGTTCCTTTAGTGCTAAATCGAGTTTCAAGCTCCATGCCCTTGGAGCTTGTCGCAAACCATATAACGCCTTAACCAACTTGTACACATAATGCTCTCGTCCCTTCTTAACAAAGCCTTCAGGTTGAGTGACATACACCTCTTTCTTTAGTTCTCCATGCAAGAATGCCGATTTCACGTCCAAGTGATGGACTTCCGATCCATAACTAGCTGCGAGTGCCAAAAGGAATCGTATCGTTTCCATTCTTGCAACCGGGGCAAACACTTCTTCATAGTCAATCCCGTATCTTTGGACGTACCCTTTCGCCACGAGTCGGGCCTTGTATTTTGAAACTTTTCCTTGTGCGTCTTTTCTCACTTTGAAGACCCACTTTACCCTATTGGTTTGGCTTTAGATAGTGACTCAACGAGCTTCCATGTGTTATTCCTTTCAATCGACAGAATCTTTTCCTCCATTGCCCTTTTCCAATGAACTTCTTTCACTGCTTCTTGAAAGGTTACCGGCTCGTCATCGACTGCAGAAAATAGTATTTGATCATCTTCGATTAATTGATGTGACATCTTTGGAACCTTTCCAACTTCATACTCAGCAAACCTTTTTAGAATTACAGAACTTCGAGTTGATCTTCTGGGCTGAGCGGCTTCTCCGAAGTCTTCTGCTACTGCAGCAGAATCGCTGTTGTGTTCTTGGCCTGATCTGCCTGCTGTGGTTCCGTTCTACAGCTGGGCCGAGTCACTGGATGCGTCTGAACCGCCCACCGCTAATTCTTCCTGATCTGAACTACCAAAAATATCATTCGGCCCATCAGGTTGCACATCGTCTGGCCCGTTAGACAGTATCACGAACTCGGTATACTCCTGTTCCGAGGTCTGACTCGTTGACTGAAGATTACCCCAGTTAAATTCTTCAATCTCTTTAAATTTAACATCTCCATCTCGAGCAATGTGAACCCGATTATTTGCTAGGTCAAACATTCAGTGTGTATTAAGACTCGTTTCTGATTGCGAGCCAAAATATACCATTAAAACGCCTCTGTCATCCAACTTTTTTAATCTGGTTGTTAAGTTTTTCACATAACCCACATAACCAAATACTCGAATAAACGAAAAATCCGGCTTTCGTTTCTTGAGTCGTTCGTAAGGCGTAGAACCTTTTAAAGCCTTCATTGGTGACCGATTTAACAGAAAAACTGAATTTATGATTGCTTCTCCCTAGAAACTTTGTGGTACGGACATCGCCTTCAAGATGCTTCGAGTGGTTTCGATCACGGTTCGGTTACGCTGTTCCACAACCCCATTTTGTCGAGGGGTGTAAGGGGCCATAAACTGCCTGGAAATTCCTTTCTCTTTACAGAACTTCCCTAGAACATGTGAAGTGAACTCGCCTCCGTTATCGGTTCTTAATGACTTTAGGTTTGTACCAAGCTTCTTCTCTATGCTTGTAACAAATTCAATGAGGATACTTGCAACTTGGTCCTTTGTTTTGAGTAAATACGCCCACATGAATCGGCTAAAGTCATCAACAATGAGTAACATGTATTGGTTACCCGCTTGTGTCTTCGGTAAAATAGGACCGCATAAATCGGCATAAAGCAATTCGAGTGGACTTGAATCATGATGTTTCACTTCCTTTGGAAAAGATCCCCTCACTTGTTTTCCCACCACGCATGCATCACAGATCTCTTTAGGATGATTTATGCATGGCATGCCAATTGAATGCTTAAATAATAACTTCATGGCCTCGAAGTTTAGATGGCCGAGTCGAGCATGCCAAAGCCAATTTTCATCATGAAGATTATCATGCAAGCACACTGGCAAGACAATTTTAGACAATTTTAATAATAATAATAATAGGAGAAAAGTGAATACGGTGCTATTGCACATGTAACCTTACATGTGCAACCAATCAAAACTACGTAGTTATGGTAAATTTCAATTAAAAATCATCTTCACAAATTAATTCCCATGAGTATTTGAGCATATATTCAAACGAAAAGCTAGTTTTCGTTTATCAAAATGATAATGGAGACTGATGACTCACATAATTAACATATAAAACAGGCGTAAACAGTCTCCTAATAAGATACAATTATGCTTACATTATTGATATTTGATGCTTAATTCGTTCTTATTTGTATTTCTCAGGAAACTGGAGCTCCAAGACGGAAACAAAGGATTTCCGGGTGAAAAACAAGCAAAAACTGGAGATTCCTGAAGATACGAGACTTGCAGCATGTTCCCTTTATGTTTGAAGACAATCCCGGGACTTAAACAGTGATAAAACCAGTCTGGGAGTGACCCAGCATGCCACACACACTTGCACGGAGGCCCTGCACGCTAAAAGACAATGCAGCAAGCTTGGAGAACAAGAAAACGTACTGAGGACACGTGCACGCCCGTGCCACATCACTTGGCATGCCCATGCTCTTTGAAACGTGTTCCCTAAGGCTTAAATCAACAGAATCTGACACTTCCTGATGAGCACGCCCATGCTCAAGCACTTGGCACGCCCGTGCTCAGACAAAAAGTACGGACAACTCAGAACTGCAGCAACAGAATGTACGTGTAACAGCAAGCACGCCCCTGCCAACTCTTGGCACGACCGTGCTGCCCCTGGAATAGGGCCGACAATTTTGTATACGAACACGATTACCTGACACGAACCTGAACGATCAACAGGTACAGGTATGGCCTTAACAGGTTTCATGTCCTAAACAGGTAGACACGAATTTACCTGTTAATTTTCGTGTCTTAACATGTAACATACCTGTTTAGCTACAGGTACCTGTTAATACCTGTTTAGAAATTATTTAAATTTAATAATATATTTAAAAAGCTTTACCCAAACCCTTTAACCCTAAATCCATTCTCACTCCAAAAAGGGATTAGTATAATTTTCACAAACAGGTATTAACAGGTACGCAAACAGGTATTAACAGGTACGCAGATAGGTATTAACAGGTACGCAAACAGGTATTATCTAGGTCTTTGGTGAAATTTTGGAAATTTTCTCTCACTAAATAAGTTCGTAAACATGTGATTAGTACAATGTTCGCAAACAGGTATTAACAGGTACTTTTTATGTATACCTGTTAACAAAATTAATAGGTTCGTGTATCAAAAAATAGACACGAAAAAATTTCGTGTCGTGTACTGGTAGTCAGGTTTCGTGTATCGTATCTTAACAGGTTCATGTCTTAACAGGTCAGGTATACACGATTTGCCAGCCCTACCCTGGAACTCTAAAAATAGCAAGCTAACCCCCACCATTTGTTCATCCCTTTTTGTGCTATCTTGGGTCCGAACTCAAAGCTTCTTCCAGAGATCTTGGGGTCTTGTGGGAGGCCTTGTGGCCCTCATAACATCTCTCAATGGTTAGGGCTTGTCCTACCTTGATCGGCTTGGCCAAAAAGATGATCGTAGAGTAGTTCACATGCAATAAAACATCGAGGGTCATGAAGTTGTTAGATGCATAGCACTTGAAGATGGATAGCTTGTCTATGAGCAGCCATGTTCTTAGGTTGATCCCTCGATATGGTTGTATCTTTCTGTTATCATGAACCCACATTCGATTTGTAGATTTTTATTATTACTATTAGTAGTTTATTTTTAGTTATTTATTGTGTTATCTTCCTCTAATCTTTATTTGTTTATCTTTGTGGAAGGTTTGAATGATGATTAATTTAATTAACTTAAAAATCAACTCTAACTTAATAAAGTAACTAAAGGTATAATCAGCTTCTGGTAGCCCCGAGCTAGATCCAAGGCAAGGAAACCGGTAGTGAGATAGATCTTTCGGGCTTCTGATATCCGAACCGGATTCTAAGCAACGGCTTCTGAAGTGGACCAGATCTTAGTGACACATTTCTGGTACATACTAGATGACTGAGTAATTTTCTCGGTAAAAGGAGGATTCCCTACGGGTGCACCAGTGATCTTCGCATTGCACACCTTTAGGATCATGTTCCACCTTTATCAAGGATTTTATTCAGTAGTTGAATGACTTTCTTGGCAAAGGGAGGATTCCCTACGGGCGCACCAGTGATCTTTTGTATCATACGTCTTTAGGATTATGTTCCACCTTTGTTAAGGACTTCATTCAGATCGGGAGGTTATGGGTTGGGTTAATTAAGTCATCAATCATCAAACCAACTTTATATTTATTAGGTCTGTAAATATTAAAGGGTCATTAAAGATAAATAAAATAAAGATTCTTTATCCAGTTCTCGTTAGTACAACGCCGTTAGCCAATGGGGATACGAGTCGCCCGAGTCAACTGTAAGAGAGATCCCTCGGTCTTCATGATCGTTAACCTTCTTATGGGATAAGCTGTTGGTCCAACTCGGGAATGACCCTAAGGAGAGAACATTCGGTACAAAACGCGAGAGCTAAGGTGAGGTGTACGGTGTTCCAGGTCGGAAGTGAAGCCTCCAATTTAAGAAGAAGATAAGTTCAAGGACCAGAGACTTGACCGCGGTTTGAGGAGCCCGATATACGCGAGGCCCTGGCAGAGTACCCCAGGTGGACGCACGCTGGAGAGGTTTTGCATTCTACTCAGTAGTAGACTCCGCTTCTCTATAAAAGAGTCAACACTTTAAGATCACTCTTTTCCTCCTCACAATTAATTAAACTTAAATATTAATTGTAATAATAAACTTAACTACTTATTCGGAGGGTCCCGAGATGTGTATAATCAGCTTCGGGTAGCCCCGAGCTAGATCCAAGGCGAGGAAACCGGTAGTGAGACAGATCCTTCGGGCTTCTGATATCCAACCGGATTCTAAGCAACGGCTTTTGAAGTGGACCAGAACTGAGTGACACATTTCTGGTACATACCATATGACTGAGTAATTTTCTTGGTAAAGGGAGGATTCCCTACGGGTGCACCAGTGATCTTCGGATTGCACACCTTTAGGATTATGTTCCACCTTTATCAAGGATTTTATTCAGTAGTTGAATGACTTTCTTGGCAAAGGGAGGATTCCCTACGGGCGCACCAGTGATCTTTTGTATCATACGCCTTTATGATTATGTTCCACCTTTGTTAAGGACTTCATTCAGCTCGGGAGGTTATGGGCTGGGTTAATTAAGTCACCAATCATTAAACCAACTTTATATTTATCAGGTCTGTAAATGTAACATCCGGCCTCTCTCACCACCAATATTGTCCGCTTTGCCCCGATGGGTTGCCCATCCAGAGCTCACGGATTTGTTTTTGGTTGCCCCTATGGAGACTTCCCAGGAGGTCACCCATCCTGGTACTGCTCCCACCTGAGCACGCTTAACTGTGGAGTTCTCCTCTCATCCACTAACATTAAGCCCAAAACGCGTTGGTGATTTAAGAGGCATTGGATTACATATGAACCAAGAATCTCTCCTGGCCACGGCCGATGTGGGATTTGCCTAGGGTGTCATACAAAGGTCCATGTTAATCTTCTCAGAAATCCGTACTGTTACAATCACCCCCCCTTAGGGACTCATCGTCCACGATGAGGTTTGCCCCACCATCCCGAACGACACAGGAGTGGCTCTGATACCATTTGTAACATCCGGCCTCTCTCACCACCAATATTGTCCGCTTTGCCCCGATGGGTTGCCCATCCAGAGCTCACGGATTTGTTTTTGGTTGCCCCTATGGAGACTTCCCAGGAGGTCACCCATCCTGGTACTGCTCCCACCTGAGCACGCTTAACTGTGGAGTTCTCCTCTCATCCACTAACATTAAGCCCAAAACGCGTTGGTGATTTAAGAGGCATTGGATTACATATGAACCAAGAATCTCTCCTGGCCACGGCCGATGTGGGATTTGCCTAGGGTGTCATACAAAGGTCCATGTTAATCTTCTCAGAAATCCGTACTGTTACAGTAAATATTACAGTGTTATTAAAGATAAATAAAATAAAGATTCTTTATCTAGTTCTCGTTAGTACAACGCTGTTAGCCAATGGGGATACGAGTCGCCCGAGTCAACTGTAAGAGTGATCCCTCGGTCTTCATGATCGTTAACCTTCTTATGGGATAAGCTGTTGGTCCAACTCGGGAATGACCCTAAGGAGAGATCCTTCGGTACGAAACGCGAGAGCTAAGGTGAGGTGTACGATGTTCTAGGTCGGAAGTGAAGCCTCCAATTTAAGAAGAAGATAAGTTTGAGGACCTGACCGCGGTTTAAGGAGCCCGCTATACGCGAGGCCCTGGCGGAGTACCCCAGGTGGACGCACGCTGGAGAGGTTTTGCATTCTACTCAGTAGTAGCCTCCGCTTCTCTATAAAATAGTCAACACTTCAAGATCACTCTTTTCCTCCTCACAATTAATTAAACTTAACTATTAATTGTAATAAGAAACTTAACTACTTATTCGGAGGGTCCCAAGATGTGCATATTCGATCTGTCTACTATTTTTATCTTTTCTTTTATTAAAACCAAAACCTTTTTCAAATACTATTTTTATTAAAAGAACCCATCCGTTTTATTTTTCTTTTCAAAACCCGATCAGTTAATTGATGAAAGGTTGAGTAGGGGAAAGTGTGAACTTTGGAATACGATACTCAATACTTACCCTAGAGACTACACTATACACGTCAGGTTCTCTGCCTATGCGTTGGTTTTAGTTTCTAAAGTAATTATTGTTTACTTTATAAATTTAAAACTTGGTAAAACCGGTTTAGTAAAAATTAATCGTTTACCCCAGTTTTGGAATTAAAACATCAAGCTTTTGGCACCGGTGAAATGATATCTTTTTAAATACTAAAACCACGCACATCAGAGACTACTCGACCCAATCCCCATGAGTAGCCATGGCCCATGGACTCACTATTCCATGCTTCTTACATTTCTTCTCTTGATTTTTTTT
Source organism: Ambrosia x helenae (assembly GCA_030844895.1). NCBI lineage: Eukaryota > Viridiplantae > Streptophyta > Magnoliopsida > Asterales > Asteraceae > Ambrosia > Ambrosia x helenae. The sequence continues at coordinate 52,276 of JAUTDX010000957.1, forward strand.
TTGTTTACAAACGAGCAAAATCTTCAATCCTACTTCTTCATATATTGCTTTCGGAACAATCAAGGTTAATATTTTTATTTGAAATTTACCAAAACTACGTAGTTTTGATTGGTTGTACATGTAAGGTTACATGTTCAACAACACCATATTCACTTTCCCCTAGTAGTGGTAGTAGTAGTAGTAATAATGTATAGTTTTAGTAATAATAATAATAATAATAATAATAATAATAATACAGATTCATATAAGAAAAAAATTGAAAGTCATGTAAGAATTCATTTAGTGAACCAAGATCCGTTTCTTTTCTTTTCTTTGATTTCTTATAACCATCGAAAAACATTAACACCTAAATCATTGAGATTTATATCACATTAACAATACATAAAACACATTTGATTAACAAAACAAAATTGATCCAACGGATGAGTTGAAAAGCCAAACACCGCACTCTGTTTCCTCGAACTATTTTCGGTCGTTGTCTTTCGCCAAACTGAAACCCACGCAGAACAACACCAAAGCAACCGCCACCTCCGATCACATCCCACACCTCAGTACATCATTTCCGGTTCCGTTTTTCAGCATCCGTCAGGTGACTCGAGTTTTTCGATCACAATCAACCCGATCTACATCCGTCACCACCCAACAACAACACCAACCCGATCTACATCCGTCATCTCCTACCCCTCTTCAACCTCGACCTCCTCACCAATCATAACAATAAAACCCACAAATCTTAGTTCACGATTAATCACAATAAAACCCCCATATCTGTGTTCACGATCAATTACAACAAAACCCACAAATCTGTGTTCACGATTTTGAAAGAAAACACCAAAGATCTATCATTTTTACCGACCCAGATATTGAACCGACTCAAAGATCTATGCATGTATGGTGGTAGTGATGGCGGTGATGTTGCGGGTCAAGTGGTTCAGGTCGATATCAATGGCTCTGACATCTTCATCCTTATGATTCCAACAACTAGGTGGTGGTGTTGTTTGAGTTGCAGGTACGGTGGCGGTGATGGCGGTGGTAGTGGTGGTGGTGGAGTTGGATTAATGGTGGTGATGATGTTGACGAAAATACAAACAAAAAGATGAAGGGGAGAGAGAGAGAGTTAAATAGGGTTGGGATTAAAAAAGACGAATTGACAAAAATGTCCTTCACTTAACTGACTTTGACTAACTGTGTTAACGAATTGGATGAAACGAGCAAGAATTTGAAAACCTTTGGTTCCAGATGAGAAAAAATAAACTTTTGGATGAAACTAGCAAAAAGTGTCAAACCTCAGGGATGAAAATGACATTTAACTCTAACATAAAATTAGAATGTACACGGAACTTGCTTTGAAGCAACAACAATGACCAAGTTATAGAGGACTTAATGATCACAAAGGACTTGATGATCACAAATGTAGGCCTTACTAGAAAAATTTAATCTCTCTTTTCAAATGATTTTTCTCATGAAAATTATAATGGACAAAATAAAAGCAAGGATACCATTTCTAACCAATTTCAAATTTTCGACTCGTTGGTTATGTTGACACGCAATTTTTAGAATATTTATTTGCTTAATCATTTGGTTTTTAGAAATAAGCTTTCATCAACCAAAAGAATTGTTTTTGTATGATAAAATTTGCAATTATAATAATCAAAATTAATAATAAAATTCGAAGTAACGTTAAAACTTTGAAGAACACTATATGGATATGTTGAGCAGTGTGCATAGTTTTGTTACGTAGGTTGCAACTCCTTGGAGCCATCCAAAATAACAGTGCTACAGCGAATTCGTAATAAATCCATAACAAAGACCCATTTTGCTAGGGATTTACGTAGCTACAACTTTTGTCGCTACATTATTTTTATTGTATTTGCTACGGATTTTTGCTATGCACTTATATTTGTGACAATTTCAGGTAAAATAGGATGTCATAATTTTAGCTACTTATTCTGCTATTAAAGTATACGTCAAGCGTTTTACTACAGAACTTTTGTCAAGTCCTAAAGCTACAAGTTTTTTTTTTTTTTGACGTGACAAAATTTCTGTAGGGGATGTCTAGATAATATTACCTTAATATTATTAAACTTTTTATGATTTTATAAACAAGAGAACACCTAAAATAAAACCATGTACGAGGGTAAACTAATGGACCTCGATTGTTTATGAATAAACCGACAATAAATGATACATATAAATTAAGAAGGTGTTTGGGATTGCGTTTTGAATCTGATTTTTGGATTATTGCGTTTTGAAAACGCAGATAATCAGTTTTTAGTGTTTGGATTGCGTTTTGAAAACACAGATAATCAGTTTTTTAGGCTACCAAAACGCAATAATCTATAAGCAGCTCCACCCCTGCTTTTCCAAAACGCATAATCTGTTTTGAATAATCAATCCCAAACACCCCCTAAGTCGTCCGGTTCCTTACAATAAGGAATTGGATTCTATTAGTTTGCTACAAGCACCAAAGATAAGTAAATGCAGTCATGTTGTTTATCAAGACATTAGATTCTATTTCTTTGATACACATCCAATCTAACATTTTTTTTGGAAGGTATACTTCAGCGGTGAAACTAATCGACAGACAATCCCTCGACCCGAGTTCGAATCACCACCCACGCACCGGTGTCCACTTTGAAGTTATCTCAAACCGTTACAGGGAATTTTTTCGTGGTGTGCAGGATTCGAACTCAAGACCAAGCCCGGGCGGGAACCCTCCGAAGAGGTAAACCCTCCCACCTCTCCAATCTAACATTAGAACCTGTTTCTTTTAATTGAATTATATTTAAGGGGATATATTTGTGGAATCAAGAACAAGTATATGTATTTTTAGCTATGGGAAAAGTTCCCAAAATAAACCAACGTGTGTGTTTCATAGATTGTGAACCATCACAAGGTCTTGATGACACTACACAGTGTGTCCATTTGATGGTTAAAACGTTTAATGGTTAAGTCTTGTAATCGGTTAACATTAGAAGTGGCTTGCAGCCACTTAGTTATTGTTGATGGTTGTTTCTATTAGCAGCAACTTAATTTCCTATTTATTGATCGGTTATTATTTTTTTTGGAATGTGACTTTCTATGTTGTGGCAGAGATCATCACAACCCCCCAGAAGGGGACCCCCTAGCCACTCTACAATGGTCAAACTATGTTGTCTTAACCGGTTCCACGCTGATGGATAGTTCTACCGATGGGTCGGTTTCTAATGATAATTCAGTTTCCACCATGGACCATTCCTATTGATTTTTCTTCCAGCCAGCGCAAAACCAAAGCAAGTTCCAAAGGCTTCTAACTATTAAAATCAATTTTTCACTCGTCGTTAGCGCACTCACACTAGACCCCTCAAGGGGGTGCTCCCTCCTTGCAATCCCTAAGTTCGTTGGTGCTGGAAGTCATAATAGTATCTAACGAGTCTGCACTCCACATCTTCTATCTCGTAACGCGCTTAATTCAAATTTTTATTTGATCTTAATTAACTACATGGTCACAATTAAGTATTAAAACAACTTAATAACACTAAAATCACCAACATTAGTTTGCCAATATATAAAAACGCACGAGTTAGTTTGTGATATATTTTCGGGTTATAAAAAAAGACAGCTAATTATATACCATAGGAAGAACCAAATACTGATCGATTCCGCGACTCCCGTCCCTACGTACTACCCCCACCCACACTTGTATTACTATTCTTACATGTAGAAGAACAGTGGTAAAAAAAAGAGTCAGTCATTCATTATATCGTTGTTGTCCACACACAGTGGAAGTTTGATGCAATTGTGGTATGTGGGGGACAAACACATGATCATAGTATTCCAATATGCATGTCTTGAGGCCAATTCTAAGTCCAATATGTGGTTTGTTTGATAAATAAAGTTGTATTATTCATGATTCGACAACTAAGTTACTTGGTCCCAACAAAATATTGCCCCAAGTCAGCTCTTTCGAGGAGGGCGGGTCCATGTAACAAAAAAGTTTAACGTATTATTTATATGATATTTGAGTGACACTGTATATTTTCAAAGAATAACACGCTCAATAGAGAGAGGGGTTATGGGGATACTGTATATTTTCAAACAATAACGCGCTCTAGAGAAGTTGAGGGGATTCTGAATAGGGATGGCAATCAAACCCGAACCCGATGGGTAAACCCGACACATTTGGGTCGGGTAATCGGGTATGGGTCCGGGTATGGGATTAGTTTTTGTTTTTTTTCGCGGGCTCGGGACGGGTTTGGGATTTGATGATATACCCATTTACCCGACCCGATTACCCGATAAAGTATACCCGTTTACCCGATTAGATACCCGATGTAATTTTCTATATATCTTTTAAAATATGTATTCATAATATATCTAATTGTCCATCTAGATTGTCATCTTCAAAAAAAAAAACACCAATTATTTGTGTATAATATATGTTATCTATGTCTTTTAGTGTTTTTATATGATTTAACTATTTTATATTTATACATTGTAATCATTTACATACATATTTGATAATGCTAAATGTATTGGTTAGTAGTCACGCAATAGATACCCGACAGGTTTATAGTTAGATTTACCAAATGGATAAGTTTTTAAAATTAACGGGTTTACCCGAAACCCGCGGGTATACCCGATACCCGACGGGTAATTACCCGATACAAACCCGACGAGTTTTGAGACGGGTTTGGGACAAGCATACCTAATCGGGTATGGGGTTGGGATTACCTAAACCCGTCCCAAACCCGACCCATTGCCATCCCTAATTCTGAAGTTGCTTTAATCTTTTATCATGAGTTGAAAGACTCATATACAAGAGTTGTTTTAATCTTAATATTTTATGTAAGTATTAATACAAATAATAATATTATATATATTCTAATTACCAAAAAAATTTCTTGTACTTTATGCATAAGGTATTGTAAGTTACTATTTAACTCCGTTAAGTTACTATGTAGCTTAACGGAGTTACTATTTAACTCCGTTAAGTTACTATTTAGCTTAACGTAGTTACTATTCAGCTTAACGTAGTTACTATTCAACTCCGTTAAGCTACTATTTAATTCCGTTAAGTTACTATTTACCTTAACGGAGTTACTATTTACTTCCGCTAAGTTACTATTTAACTCTGTTTTTTTAATTTTTTTTACTCAACTCCGTCAAGTACTATCCAACTCCGCCAACTTAACGGAGTTACATTGTAAACTTAACGGAGTACCGAGAACGGTTCGGCAACGCGTTACTATTCAACGTAACTTAACAGAGTTACATAGTAATTCGTTAAGTTACTATTTAACTCCACTAAGTTACTATTTAACTCCATTAAGTTAGTATTTAACTCTGTTTTTTTTTTAATTTTATTTACTCAACTCCGTCAAATACTATCCAACTCCGCCAACTTAACGGAGTTACATAGTAAACTTAACGGAGTACCGAGAACTTCGGCAACGCGTTACTATTCAACGTAACTTAACGGAGTTACATAGTAAACTTAACGGAGACTTACATAGTAAACGTAACGGAGTAGCGAGAACGGTTCGTCAACGCGTTACTATTCAACTCCGTTAGTATTAACTTAACGATAGTAACTTAACGGCGTTACTACTCAACTCCGTTTACTTTGCGTCTTTTCGCCCACATGTATACAATGGCCGTTGCATGTTTTAACCCGCCACGCGGCGCAACGTCCGCGGGTCTCATTACTAGTTGAAAACTAAAGAGTAAAAGGGTGCATGTGTTGGAAATATATGCGTAAAAAATAAAAATAAAAAATATTATTTTTTGTAAGAAATGCGTAGGAAACTTCTGATAAAACTTTTGTGTCCCAAATATGCTGGAAATTGTGTCTAAATGTGCTAGAAAAACTTTTCCCATGAACATTTTTTTTGAAAACCCACTTTTTTTTCGAAAATGCGTTGGAAACAGTGATTTCCTACACATTTTTTAAGGAAAAGTGGGTATCCAGTATGAAACTATCCAAGTTTCTAATGGCGTTTTTATTGTATATGTATTTCTTGCTCTGGTTAACACGAACATATAGTTTCATGGATGATTCTAAGGCGATGCAAAAGAATCCAGACCTTGTTTATGTGATTATTATCATATGTATTCCTTTATCGATCGGGTTACCAACACAAACATATACTCTGATGGGTGATTCGATTCTTGGTGTACAACATGACAAGCTCAATATTTGTTTTCTAAATAAATGAAGGAATTTGATGGAAAAGCAACAAAGAAAAAAGACACCTAATCTAGTGATGGTCCAGTTTTGATCAAGATTTTATCCATATATACATATAGCGTATGATGGTCACCAAGGAATAATACTTGACCTAGTAACCAACACTAAAGAAATGCCTTGTGATTTATATTGGTTGTGAAATGATAATCTTGAATATATATGTAAACTTTTCTCAGTCTAATATCAAGAACTTTATTCAACCAAAAACAATATTACAACTGAGAAAGACTAGCTGTTCATAAAAGGATGAACAGCTTACAAACTACACTCACAAATCTCTATACAGACTCTAGATCAAACTCAGGAATCATCAAAGATGATGATCATACAAACACTGAAACCTAAAAACCTAGAGAGAACACTTGTGAGGAACAATGTGAAAGTGAAGTAATGAAGTCGTCGAAACTGGTACGACTGAGACGAGTTCCCTTTTTATAACCAACACACAGGTTTGGGAAGAAACACATCCGGAGCAACAGCAACCATTAGATCATGTCTAAGAAACACACTTAGACATGATCTCAACCGTCCAAGTCTTATACACGGATTGCCAACTAGGCACGAACTCAGCTCTGGACCCGAACCACCTTTATAACTGGACTCTTGGGCTTTGACCTGTTGACCTGGGCTTCGTAACCAATCTGGGCTTCAATCACGGGCTCAATCAAACACAGCTCTTGGACTCTTTTAGCAGACTCAAACAACTATCAATAATGGGCTACCTACAAAACCACAATCTTATGCAAGAAAATAAGTAAAAAGATTTTTTATTAAATAATAAAATTGTAACATATATAATATATATATTTTTAACACCCCCTCTCAATTTTATTATTTAAACACATCTATCATTTTTATTTTCTCACAAATTTTATGATGCTGATGTGTTAACAGCTCTTTAGTAAATAAGTCTGCCAATTGATTTTCAGAAGCCACCTTGATTGTCTTAACCAACCCTTTATTTATATGATCCCTTAAGAAAAATAAGTCTAACTCAAAATGTTTAGTTTTGTCAAAAAATACTGGGTTTGCAGCTATAGACAAAGCTGCTGAGCTATCACAAAATAACTGAATAGGAATACTGACACTTACCATAAGTTCTGACATAAGATTTTTGACCCATATTAACTCACACACAGCAGCACACATGGCTCTGTATTCAGCTTCTGCTGATGATCTAGCCACTGTGGTTTGCTTCTTACTTTTCCAAGATATCAAACACTTACCAAGAAAGACACAAAAACCAGTAACAGATTTTCTACTATCTATACATTTTCCCCAATCAGAATCTGAAAATGCTACTAAGTTAAAGGAATCATTTTTTGAAAATAAAATTCCTTTTCCTGGTGAAGCTTTAAGATACCTAAGTAATCTTAAAGCTATTTTTAAATGTCCTTCACAAGGTTTATGCATAAATTGACTTAAGTAATGAACAGAGTAAGAAATATCAGGTCTAGTGTGTGACAAATAGATCAGTTTCCCTACAAGTTGTTGATAACCTACTATATTACTTAACAACTTATTTTTATTTAGCACAATATTTGTTAACACACTGTTTTGTTCAATAGGATTAGAGATAGGTTTTGATCCTAACATCCCATATTCAGCTAAGAGTTCAGTGCAGTATTTTCTCTGAGTTAAGCATAACCCATCATCAGTTTTTAGGACTTCAATTCCTAAAAAATATTTTAACTCACCCAAATCTTTTATTAAAAATTTAGTTTTAAAACATTCTTTTACCAGTTCAATTTCCTTAATAGAATTTCCAGTAACAATTATATCATCTACATATACCAGTAAAACAACAAACACATTATCCAAGTTCTTTACAAACATTGAATAATCACATTTGCTTTGAACAAAGCCAAATTCATTTAAAACACTAACAAGTTTTTCATTCCACATTCTGGGTGCCTGTTTTAGGCCATATAAAGACTTTTTAAGTCTACAAACCTTCCCACTAGGTTCATCTACCCCATCAGGTAGAGACATATACACTTCCTCATGTAAATTACCATAGAGGAAGGCATTATTAACATCTAACTGGTATATATTCCAGTTATTTTGAACTGCTAGACTTATTACACACCTAACAGTTACAAGCTTTACAACAGGAGAGAAAGTTTCCTCATAATCTACTCCCTCCTTTTGGCTAAATCCTTTAGCTACCAACCTAGCCTTGTATCTATCTACCTCACCTGTGGATTTGTATTTTACTTTATATATCCACTTACATCCTACTTTGTTTTTACCCTTTGGAAGATCAACAATCTCCCAGGTATCATTTCTGTACAGTGCCTCAAGTTCTTCATTCATGGCCCTAATCCAATTGTCATCTCTAATTGCTTCATAATAGTTTCTAGGTTCCCTAGTTTTATCAAGTGTGGTGGAAAAACATTTATTTTCAAAAGATAGATTTGAAAAATTAACTACTTTTTCCAATCCATATTTTACTTTTCCTTCTATGACATAGTCACTATATTTGTTAGGAAAATTACCCTTTCTTGAAGTCCTCCTAACACTATCTTGAACTATGTCACCCTCAGATTGAGGGGTATTGTCATGCTCAGTACTCACATGTTCTGCCTTACCAGCATCATGATCAGTTCCTGATGGCTGCTGTGTACCAACAGTAGGCTGTTGTACACTAGTTTTAGGCTGCTGTGTACCAGTCTTAGACTGTTGAGTACCAGCCTTGCCTAAATCAGGTAACTGTTGGTCTGGTTGCAGATTTGCATGTGTTCCTAAGTCAATACTACCTATGTTCCCTTCTTCATCACTGGGATCATCCTCATTCAATAAGTGTTCAGACTCTGTGTTTTCAAACAAATCAAAAAAGTTTAAGTTGTTTACTGTTTTATCATTATTTGAATCAAAGTTACTGAAAATATTTTTTTCTTTAAATGGAAAGCAGGTTTCAAAAAATTTGACATCTCTTGAGTACAAAATAGTTTTAGTATCTAAACTAAAAATTTTATAACCCTTTTTTTCATGAGAATATCCTAAGAAAACACACTTTTCTGCCCTACTTTCCAATTTATTTGACTCATTTAGAACAGTGCAAAAACACAGACAACCAAACACCTTTAAATGATCTAAAAAGGGAACAAAACCATGTATTAACTCATAAGGAGTTTTTCCACCAAGCACTGAAGAGGGAGTCCTATTTATTAAATATGAAGCAGTTAGAATACAATCAGTCCAAAACCTAACAGGAAGACTACTGTGGAAAAGCAAGGCCCTTCCAACATTTAACAAATGCCTATGTTTCCTCTCAACAACACCATTTTGTTGAGGGGTATAGGCACAAGTAGTTTGGTGAATAATTCCCTTTGATCTACAAAAGGAATTCATTTTATTATTCACAAACTCTGTTCCATTATCACTCCTAAGTACTTTAACTGATTTTTGAAACTGATTTAATAAAATGTTCACAAAATCTTGTATGTGTTCAAAAACCTCAGTTTTAGACTTCATAAGGCATACCCAGACAGCTCTAGTATAGTCATCAACAATAGTCAAAAAATACTTATTACCATCTCTGTCTGCTACCCTATATGGTCCCCATACATCAACATGTATTAACTGACCCAACTGAGTAGTTTTATGTTCACTTAAAGGGAAAGGTTCTCTGTGTTGTTTTGCCTTATGGCAGACTTCACAGAGACCATTTGTGTCACTTATTTTAATATTAAGCTTAGTACTTAGGACCTTAAGAACTTGGTTAGAAGGGTGTCCTAGCCTAGCATGCCACAAGTTACATTCATTTACAGAATTATAACACACCTTAGACAAGGAACAAGAATTTCCACACAAATACAGACCATCAGACTGATCACCAGTCACCAGGACTTTCTTTGTTAATAAGTCCTGCAAGTAGCATCTTTTTTCATCAAAGCCAATAAACAACTTATTGTCTCTAGCTAGTTTATGGACAGACATAAGATTGACAGAATACTCTGGAACTACCAAAACATCTTGAAGTACAACTTCTTCTGTTATTTTTAGTTTACCAATTTTTGTAACCTTTGCAAAAGTTCCATTTGGATGTTTGACTTTTATATTTAGGTCAGAAACATCTATATAATCAAATAAACCCTTATCACTATTAACCATGTGTTCATTAGCTCCAGAGTCAACTATCCATCCTATTCCTATCAAATTCCCATTGGAACTAGCAAAACAATACACTTTACTACAGAAAGCAGAAGCACTAAAAATCCTACCAGACAGATTGCAAGACTGAGCAGGCTCACTAGTTTTCTCATGCAACAAACTCAACAATTTAGACACTTGATCACTAGTCAAAGAAGTAACAGTATTAGTAGTATCAACAGCAGTATTATTATTAACAGCTGCTCTCTTGCCCTGGTTTCCTCTAAACTTAGACCAAGGAGGATAACCAACAAGTTCAAAACACTTGTCAACCAAGTGTCCTGTCTTGTTACAGTGAGTGCATTTTAAAGATTGATTACCACCTTTAACCACCCTTTTTCCAATAAACCCATTGCTATTGGACTCATGACTGAATGGTTTTAGAATTAAAACTAACAGTTTGACTCTTACTTCCATTGCTGGAGTTTCTATGAGACTCCTCTCTAGAAACTACAGCAAATGCTTCCTTAACAGATGGAAGTTCAGTTTTAATAAGCAAAGCAGTTCTAACATTTTGATAAACACCATCCAGTCCCATAAGAAATTGCATAAGTTTTATCATATGATTATAGTTGTTAAACTCTTTTGATGCATCACAAGTACAAGAGGGCAACTGTAATATTTGGTCAAGTTGTTTCCACATCACATTCAGTTTATTATAATACTCAGACACAGACATTCCACTTTGAGTGAAAGAATTAATTTTCCGATATAAATCAAAAACTACTGACCCATCTATTTTATTATAAGTTTCCTTTAGATCTCTCCATACATCAGAGGCAAGTTTAGAATAAACTTGTCCCATGTAGAGTTCCTCATAAACAGAATTTAAAATCCAAGTTAATACCACAGAATTACATCTTTCCCATTGACTAGCAAGAATGGGATCATCTTCACTTTTTAAACATCCACCATTAATGAACCCTAACTTGTTTTTAACTTGTAATGCTAATAACATAGCATTACTCCAAACAGTATAGTTCTCAGTGCCTTTTAGTTTAATAGAAATAATAGACAAGTTTGCAGAGTCACTAGCATGCAGATACAAAGGATCACTAGCATCAAGCTTGCTAATACGAGTAGTACCTCCTAATCTACGATCACCAGAATCACTACTAGATTCAGACATGTTATCAGATATTCAGATAGACAGCAAACAGTCAATCAGAACAAGAACAGAGATATATAATCTCAAGAACCAACTATACACGATTAATCAACCAACTAACCGGAACAACAATCACAAATAACAGATATTAATCAAGAACAAGTAGCACAAGATCAATCACACAATCAATCTACAAAAAACACACAAACCACTCAAGATCAAATCAAAGAGACACAGGCGAAGCCACACTGGTGTTCCAGATCGTTGGTTCGTCACTCAATGGTGCCAACGCAGGTCCTCGTGTGGGAGCCACCTAGACACTAGACCGACCTTAAAGCTAACACAGAGCACAAGCTCTGGCAAAGACTCCTTAGGACAACTCTAAGAAAGAAAACAACAAGGTAAATCAGAAAGATCTCACCAGAAACTCGTAACGTATAACCTTCACTTAGGGTTATATCGTCAGAGAGCAGTAACACTCTTTCTTGACCAAGAAACCCTAGATCTGAGTACCACAGATCCAAGATTTGTAGCTTTCCTTCTTTTCCCCAAGAAACCCTAGATCTGAAGATAACAGATCCAAGATTCGTCTTCAACACAAACAGCAGCGGAATCAGAACCAGAGCTCTGATACCATGTAAACTTTTCTCAGTCTAATATCAAGAACTTTATTCAACCAAAAACAATATTACAACTGAGAAAGACTAGCTGTTCATAAAAGGATGAACAGCTTACAAACTACACTCACAAATCTCTATACAGACTCTAGATCAAACTCAGGAATCATCAAAGATGATGATCATACAAACACTGAAACCTAAAAACCTAGAGAGAACACTTGTGAGGAACAATGTGAAAGTGAAGTAATGAAGTCGTCGAAACTGGTACGACTGAGACGAGTTCCCTTTTTATAACCAACACACAGGTTTGGGAAGAAACACATCCGGAGCAACAGCAACCATTAGATCATGTCTAAGAAACACACTTAGACATGATCTCAACCGTCCAAGTCTTATACACGGATTGCCAACTAGGCACGAACTCAGCTCTGGACCCGAACCACCTTTATAACTGGACTCTTGGGCTTTGACCTGTTGACCTGGGCTTCGTAACCAATCTGGGCTTCAATCACGGGCTCAATCAAACACAGCTCTTGGACTCTTTTAGCAGACTCAAACAACTATCAATAATGGGCTACCTACAAAACCACAATCTTATGCAAGAAAATAAGTAAAAAGATTTTTTATTAAATAATAAAATTGTAACATATATAATATATATATTTTTAACAATATATATATATATATGGTGATTGAATTGCTATCGGCTCAATCATACGAGATGACAGGGAAGAATATATATATAATAATATATATTGTCGAATTTTGAAAAAGTAACCTAACAAAAGAATGGTATGTTTACTTAAATTGATAAGGTAGGAAAAGTGGGATGAAAATGGAAAGAGTGGTGGAGGTCTTCCATTGGATTGGATTATGTATTACGATTTTGAAGAGATGTATTTTATTAAATTTAAATAAGAGATCGAATTTTATTTTTTAAAATGCTTTAATATTGAATTAATATTATTTTGTTTCTTTAATAAAAAAAATTTGTCTATATATCAACTAACACTACACTTGCTAGAGTTTAAACTCACAATATACTTTTCAAGGTGACAAACATCATACCACTAGACTGTTGTGCATGACACAGGTGATATTATTATGTAAGTAGTTGAAGAGTAAACATTGTTTGTTAGCATTGATGAACTCATGGTTTTGGTTAACTGGCAGTTGAAATTCAGTAAATATTTTTTCCCGTAATATTCTATGTAGAACTACCAAAAGTTATAATGAAGATCAAGAGTTTTGCATTATGCTTCTCCATTTCTTAACCACATAAATTTAGTTAAAAATAATGAAAGAATATATAAATTTAGAGTTCATAATATCAATATGAAATTGAATTAATTAAATGGCATCTCATTTTCTTCTATTCACTTTGTGTGATCAACCAAATAATTTGTTTAGTTATTAGTGAGACTTCAATGGCACATTAGTTTTCATTATTCATTTCAAATTCCTATCTTCCAGTACTTGGTTGCTACTACAATAAAAGAAGAACAATGTTAATTACATGTTTAAAATTCCGGTACTTGATTGCTACTAGGATAATAGAAATAATTTGTTTGGCCAGTTTGGGCAATTGATTTGGATAACTTGTTTGTCAAAACCTTTGAAGCCCTCAAATCCATTGCCGCTTTCCCTTGTGTTTGTCATATTTTTCAAAACCGATGACAATCAAGGCCACAAACTGTCATTGTGGGTTTGTCACCCTCGTACAACACCATCACCACCCCTAGCAACCACTGAAACCATAACCACCACTGTCGTTGTCGCACACCAACACAGTTTGTTCACCGTGTTAACTTGTTTCATATTTACCGTCGTCATTAGAGTATTCGTAGGAGTCGTGACCATCTCAGCTGCCCATCTTTAGTAGATATTGATGTTAATCTCAGTTTGAGGTAAGAATGAATGTGTATTTTTTATTTACAAAGTGTGTGCATTTAGGTGTAATGTGTGTGTCGATGTGAAGGGGTGTGTGTGTACACTATGTGTGTATGTATGAATGTGTGTGTGTGTTGTGCGTCTATGTGTGTGGGTGAATTGGGGGTATATGCATGTATGCGTGTGTTGAATTATTGGGGGTGGAACCTGAAGGTAATCAGTTGCTATTGTTTAAAGTGATTGTGATTAATAAAATTGATTTGCTTTGCTTTGCTTTTAGTTTGTTTAAAATTTTTCAAGTATAAATTTCAGAATTAAAACATGATTATGATAAATACAAATGCGTCTTCCTAAAAAATATTGACTAGACCCAATGGAGGTACTTGGATTAAACACCAAATAAAAATGGTATTTTAAATTAGCCTTCTCAATCTGAAATCTTTAAGTCAACTATTTTAGATTCATATATGTATTATGTATCATTTAAGTTTCCCTTTCCCTCTCATTTTAGTTTGGTTTTTCTATGTAACATGTTAATTGGTTATTCTTTGATTGACTGGGTTCGTTTACATTATTTGATTATAAGTCGTGAAATTGATGTTTGATAATGGTAGAATTTTGACCCATTTCATTGTTATTGTAAACCGGAACTCAAAAATGAACAAAGAGGGTAATAAAACAGAGATATAATTGCCATTGGACATGAAAGATGCTTGAAATTGATCCACGTAAGATCAGCGTCAATGGAGGTGCAATGGCCGTTGGACAATCTATTGGCTATATATTATGCTAGAATGCATATATAACGTAGCATTATATCATTTAACATTCAACTGTAGTCGTTAAAAAGTTACCACAATGCGAAGCGTGTGTGCTCTTACATATGTACACAACTTGTATATGCTCTTTTTTATTATTTTAAGGTTTGAATTATGTTCCCATCACGTATTGTCGACTCCGCCGCAACGCGCGGGTTCCACACTAGTTTTTTAAAATGCTTTAATATTGAATTAATATTATTTTGTTTTTTTAATAAAAAAAATGTCTATATATCAACTAACACTACACTTGCAAGAGTTTAAACTCACAATATACTTTTTAAGGTGACAAACATCATACCACTAAACTCACATTGTTTGTTAGCATTGATGAACTCATGGTTTTGGTTAACTGGCAGTTGAAATTCAGTAAATATTTTTTCCCGTAATATTCTATGTTGGTATAGAAAAAAAAAACACAAAGCTCTATTTGTGAAGGAAAATATAAGTTTTTAAGTAAAATATCGTTTTTTTTTCAATATGATTTTGTTTGAGAAACTCAGAAAAGCAATATGTAAATTTATCGATGAATCTTGACTACTAAAAAGTTTATAAACTCTATTGAATGGATTGCGACTGAATAAACAAACAAGTAAAGTTTATTAATTACTTAAGATAACTAAGAATATATACGATGACCACTTTTCGAATTATTTAGAGGAGTGAACAGACAATGGAAGTGCTTATCATGCATGATATGTATTTAGAGTGAACGATGACCGCCCTTTGTTGCCCATTGCCTGTTTTCATTGACTAAGATGTTTTAGCATGATATAGTTAATATATTACACATTACACATATACACACATGCATATATGGGATCATAAAACGTCCTTCCTTAATTGTTTTATATTGTTTGTTTGATATCAAATTTCATAAACCAAATTCCATTGTAAGCATGTGTCTCTTCTCTTTTGAACTTGAGGCTGAAACCCACCATGAAGGGGTCACTAGAATATGTCTTTTTTACACAATCACACTTCAAAAGAAAACACACCTATACAATCTATGGGATAAATTAAGGGGCCACATTTAAAAACACCCTATTTAAAGAGTGACTATTATTTTAAGTATATAAAGAACTTCAACAAATCATAACCCTAAATAATTCTTTGTAGTATCCGACAGGATCATGGTGGCATAGAAAAAATCTAATTGTTTATTGTTTTTAATAATGGTAATATAAAAATTAGTTGCATACTATATCCCATAGATTGTACAGGTGTGTTTTCTTTTGAAGTGTGATTTGTGTAAAGAAGAAATCTCCTAGTGACAATCTTAGTTGGATTAGGAATAGCATCATCATATATGACTTATAATATACAAGAATTTTATAGTTATGGAATTCATAAATATCTACTTAATATACATTTATTTTACCTCTCTAAAGTACTTGTAGTTAAGAGAAATGCGCAATTTTAAAAGATGTAGGGTTAGATGTAGTTTAGTGATAAAATATAACTATAATTCTAATAATGATGTTTTAAAACAAATTAAAATACAGAATTAAATACTTATTTTTGAGATATTTCTTTGAGTAAGTTATATTTTATGTTTGAAGGGTTGTTTTTGAGATATTTATTAAGTAATTTATCTATATTTATGTTTGGAGGGTTGTATATTTTGAATAACAGCATGGCCTTTGGGAAAGGGTTTACTCATGTTATGGGTTATTGGAAAGTACACAAGGCCACTTACAAACTATTTATTCACTTGCACCTTTTAACGCTTTTTCTCTTATTGATAGCACTATGTCATCAAGTGGGTTTGGTCATTTGTTGTCAATCTTCCTTCTTGACAAGAAAATATGGAGAAAAATAGAAAATATAATATAGGATTTGGTTCAAATGAGAACCTTTCCCCAAATTGAGAACTGAGAGAACCATTCTGGGCCACACATTTCTCTAAGGCAAATTTTTTTTTTTTTTTTTTTTTTTTTTTTGCAAAAATCGCTGCTTTATATGTAAGAATTTTTTTTTTATTTTTTTTGAATTTTTTTTAGTATACACATGTGTATAATTGCATTATACACATATGTATAATGCAATATACACATATGTATAACTGAAATATACACATATGTATAGCTGAAAAATGCTATATGCACATATGTATAATTGCTATATACACATATGTATAATTGACATATACACATATGTATAAATGAAAAAAAAATTCAAAAAAAATAAAAAAAAAAAATTTCCTTGCATAAAAATGTGCGATTAAAGCAAAAAAAAACAAAATTTTTTTTTTTTTGCCTTTATATGAAATGTGTGGCCCAGAATGGTTCTCTCAGTTCTCAAATAGGGGTTGGTTCTCTTAGGATCCCTACCCATATAATATATAACTTTTTAGTTTAATAAATAGTTGCATAAGATTTTTAGTTAAGAATTAAAGTTTTAAATAGAAATAAGACAAAACATGACCTAAATTTCCTGAACTTTTTATACCGGAAGTAATTCTGTTCAGTGATGTTTTTTATTTGATTTTCAATTAGTAATAATATATTTTTAGAGTTATTTTATTTTAAAGTTCATGAACCATGAATCATGATTATGAATGATGGAACTCATGAAAGTAACAAATGTTCGTGATGCTTGAAATTAAGGTGACAATTCCTAACAGGAAATAAATACGAATTATAATTTATAAATAATCAAATTTTAGGATATTATATCTAACATATTTATAAATGAATCATGTCCAAGTCAACTTGTTCAATTAAAACAAATTAGTGGTATGGAGGCTTAATGATAGAGGACCCATGGCTGAAATGTCATGTGTTTGATTATTGAGAGCGCTGGATTTTACCGATTATTCCATTGTCATACTTTCGGGCGGGTGGATAGTCGGGTTTTTTCTCGGAACTTGTGACCTTATTGGTGAAACCAGGAGCTCCCTTACATGTTTGGCTATGCCGGGTGGAAGGGGTCCTGATTTGACTAAGTAAGGACTCCGAAGAAAGTTCTTGGTAAATTTCGTTGGCCGTTCAAAATAAATATAAAACATTTATTGTAACCCTCTAATTTTATTAAGACTATGGGGAATTGAGGGGGGAAAGAGGGGCATGAAGTGTCATGTAGCACATGTGGAATCCATGTTTGAAATGTGAAAATTATAGGGAGTGAAAGGAGATGGAAGAATATTATTATTATTAATTATGTGTTAAAATTAAAAAAAAAAAAAACCAAAGCAACCAATCACAAACCCAACCCTTGCCCCACGCCCAGGAAGAATTCCCCGCCCATGGGGCTCACGCCCTTTCACCTTTGGGTAGGGGTAGTGTACGTGGGGGTGAAAGTTGTTTCACGCCATCCCCCCCCCCCCCCCCCCCACTCCCTGCTGTCTAAGGAGGTCAACCCACGCAACCTTCAAAATCTTTAATTTCTCATCATTTATCCTTGTTTTTCACTTTTTTTTCCTTCTTGGAGGTCAAAAACCTACATTTATCAAGAAAAGATTTATGGACGTTTTCCTTTGATAATAACAAAATTTACCCAATAATTAATAATAAATATGCAAGTAAAACATGCGTAAATGATGATACATCAACTAACAAAATTAAGAGATTAACAACCTTTACAAATCATTTGATGCATCATTTAAAACAAACAAACAAGCAGTTTTACTGTAGCTTCCTTCATTAAGTCCATTATCATAACTCAATCATATCCCTCACGATTAAGTTTCCTCGCGGTTGAGTTCTGGAATTCGCATGTAATGCGCTAATATGTTCTATTTAAACTCGTAACTCAACACAATCTACCATTTTCATAGGCTTGTACTGAAATCAACAGCCTACCATTAACAAGTGACATCACACAAATCAAAGGACTTTCATACTATTTTGGCTAAGGATAAAGGTAACTAGGTAAGGAGCTATTTTGGTAACTTCATAGATATTTGTGAATTGGATCTTTGATCCCCGTTCTTATTTCTTTCTATACTTTTTCTATCAACTCATGTCTTTTCCTCTCTCTCTGTCCCTCCCCCCCCTCCCTATCCCTCTCTATCTCTCCCTCCCCCCCCCCCCCCTCTCTCTCCCTCCCTCTCGCAAACTACATCTTAATGCTCACACCACCGAAACTCTTGAAAGCCACCAATACCCTCTCTAATATGAAAACCATCGACTAACAGCGTGTTTTTATTTATTTGTCAGTATAAATTCGAGTTTGTCTAAATTTTGACGTAAACATTTTTATTTCGAAACAAAAATATATAACGTTTTTGTGCTTATTTTTTTTACACTTCCAGTTGTTCTATGTTTCGCCATAAATATAGTTTCAAACTGAATGAGGTCAAATATAATATGTTCATATTCAATGGTATAAATTCGAGTTACTCTATGTTTCGACAATGTCGCAAGGTGCTAGGGTTAAAATTTCAAGCCCTGATCATGCTTTTTTATGTACGTTTCTTATGTATGAGTCGGATCACATATAAATACCTTATGACTGTACAATATAAATTCGATTACGTTACATTTTGATCCAATCGCAATGTTGTTGAGTCAAATCGGATACGTTAAAACGCGCTTTTTATATCGTTAACACATTAAATTACGTTTAGACTAATGCGTTTGATGTTTGTAATGTACCCGTGTAGCAACGCACTTGCGGTCTAATTAAAAGTTTTAATTAAAAATAATATACGTGGACCGTACATAATTTGAATTCGTACATTTTCCTATTTTTATATAAAATCCGCTCCAAACGCTTATTAGTTTTTTTTTTTATACAAATTATTCATGACCATTAAGTATTTAAATTCCATTTAACTATTCATTTTAAGACCTGTTTATGTTTGTTTTTTCTCTTAAAAAATTAACAACTTTATTTATTATACATCGTTAAACTAAACAGTTGATTAAAACATAGTATTAGACTATTAGTTTTTTTTTTCTGAACGGCAAATTTCTTTTATTCATCCCCAAAATATACATTACATTGTAAAAGCAAGACACTAACACAATGTAACACACTCGAAAAATACCCCGTAGAGACACCACTACAAAAAAATCTTTCTACCCCATGTCATCAAAAACAACCAGTTTCACCCACTCCGCAAAGCATACCATCTCCCTATGAATTAGGCACACCACATTCATCTTCCTACGTTGTCTCCCCCGTTCCTAGTGTTGTTATACACCCCACCATTCTCTGCAGATACTTGGTCTTGCTGGCCTGGATTTCTTATACGCCTAGACCATTTTTTACGAATAGTCTCACCTCTTTGGCCCTCTTTTTCCGTTGATCCGAGTAAATAATTTTGGCCATTAATAACTCCATTAATTTCCTGCTCCACCTTCGCACTTGACCCAAAATAAAAAATTGGACCAATTTTTTGTTGATTACTATGGATCCCTACGGTTGCGTTCTCTCCACTCGAAAATTGTTCCCCACTTCCCCTAAGTAGCGCGTTGATTTCCTTATGAGGTTCCCCCGGGACCTCATCCGCTTGCACCTGGACGTCATGTGATGGTACATCTTCAACCCTAGACTCCACCGGCTGATTTTCTATGGAGTTTAAATCATTAGGTTTTGATCCCGGGGAGATATCACCATAGCAAACTCTAGTAGGTGGGGCTTGAGTGAATCCCAAAGAAGGCGGACTCCTTAAATTTCTGCCTCTTTTACCCATTGAAGGTGGGATTGGTGTTTCACCATCGTTATTTTCAACCGTTACACCAACATTAACATTTTTCTCCTGTCCTGGATTAATGCTCGCTATTTCATTAACATTCTGCTCGGGACTAGTATTGACCACCTCGGTGAGTTTTTGCTGGGTTTGATTTTTTAATGAATTTGGACGGGCCACGAGTGCTGAGATTCCCGATGTGGACCCACCTTCATTTGAAAAATTCTTTTTTGAAACATTCTCTTGTCTGCCACTACTGGCTTGGGAACGGGGCTCCATGCAGGAGGATTGACATTCCCCATGCAAGATGTTTGGAGCCATTTCCTTACCGTTGTGCCGATTAGATTTTCCGGACAGTTTATCGTTGAAGTTTAATTCCGGCGGCTTCACAGTGTTATTACCCTGATCTTCTGGCACAAATTCCCCTTCTTCTACTTCAACATCACCGATTACCTCGTCTCCTTTTGAAGTGATGAAATCTGGAGTCCAGACCTCGTCAACCTCACAAATACCTCCGCTTTTTAATCTTCCATCTAGCTTCTCTGTCCCTGGATTCTGAAGAGATGCTAAACCTTCCACCTCTGCATTAAGAGTTGCCTTAGAATCTGCATCTCCATTAATATTGACATTATTACCCCAAGACGCCTGATCATCTTCCATAGCCGAATTAGACTGATCGACTTCACCATCTCCTAGGCCGGCTCTAGTACCTATTGTCGGTGGATCGTCCGGTGACGGAACCGGTTCATCGACGGGACCAAAGGTGCCTACATGTGACTTATGAGATCCAATAAGGAAATCAGGAACCCATTCTTTCATTGCTTCACAAACTCGGATCAAATACGGTTTGCCATGCCAGAGGATCTTAACTTCCTCATCAATAATAGTGACACAATTAACCAATACACCCAGATAGTCAAAGGCCACATTACACCTATTCCAGCCCTCCGGAGGTGAGTAAAGAACCCTCCCAAGGGAGCTGCCGATTGTGTTAAAAACATCCTTGTCCCAAGCTTGTAAGGGAACCCCATCAATCCTAAGCCACACAATCCTACTGTAGGGAACGTCTTGCCCCGACCACCGGACAACACTTGAGAACCATTTAGATGGTTTGGATTGATAGTACTGCAATATTGCTTCACATTGCTGATCATGAAAGAATGTCAATAAGACATTCAGGCCTCCAACATACCTTATCCCAGACAAATAATTTGTAACATTCTTCATGACCTCCTTAAGATTGCAGAGAATCTTAAGGTCTTTTACCTCTACTAATAGTGATTTTTTGGCCCAAACTTTCCGAGATGTAGATTCTTTGTCTCGGAAGTCGAAAGTTTTCATGGAAGGCCCTACACCTGTTAGAACATCCCGGAAGGGTCCGTGGATGTTGGTAGCTACATCCCGAATTCCAGTCTCGTTTTGTTTTGGTTGAAAAAAGTCGCCCCTGCCGTTGGATGGTGGCTGAACGGTCTTTACCTCTTCAAAAGGTCGCCCGTCTCTCTTGAATCTTGCCTTGGTGACTGAAAGTTTGGCACCTTTCAGCTTGACCATGTTGAGGACTTGAATCA
The DNA here is from genome assembly GCA_030844895.1 of Ambrosia x helenae. Taxonomy (NCBI): domain Eukaryota; kingdom Viridiplantae; phylum Streptophyta; class Magnoliopsida; order Asterales; family Asteraceae; genus Ambrosia; species Ambrosia x helenae. The sequence continues at coordinate 74,302 of JAUTDX010000957.1, forward strand.
TTTTCTCCATGTCTTTGATGTTTTCATAGCGTATGAAAGCGAATTTGTTCCTTCCCCTATCAGATTTCCTTGGAATGAACACGTCGACAAGCTCCCCGAAGACTTGAAACTCAGCCCATACATCACCTTTACAACAATACCTTGGAATATTGAATACCATAAAAGTTGTTGCGTTGTCGAACTCGAACTTGTTGCTTGTCTTCGTCTGACGTTTGCCTCGCCGCTGTCGATTTGGCCATTGCCATTCCCCTTCGTCTTCCATCTCCTTTGACCTTAGCTTTCTTGGTTTAAAAAAGTATTACATCCAACAAACATGATCCTGGTGTTGGCTGTTAGTATGTTGGTAACAGGTTTGGGGTCATGTGGTGGTGGTGGGGATATTAGACTATTAGTTAGTTACTAAATATTTTATATTTTACTAGTGGGTAACATGCACGTTGCAGCGGAGTCGACAATACGCGGTAGGAACATGATATGCATCAGACACAAGTATTTTGCATGTATTTTAACTAAGGTGCTGTTTGTTTTTTCTGCAGGAGAAGAGGTGGACCAAAGGTCTGCAGTCTGCAAGAAGAAGACTGTTTGTTTGTTAACGTCTGCAGGCTGCTGAAATAAACTTAAATTTAAATAAACTGAGTTTTTACAGCAGTTTGGTGGTAGACGGTGGTGGTGGTGGTGTGGACCGTGGTGGTGTGGACCGTGGTGGTGTGGACCATGGTGGTGGGTGGTGGTGGTGGACGGTGGTGGGTGGTGGTAGTGGTGGTGGGTGGACGGTGGTAGGTGGTGGACCATGGTGGTGGTGGTGGGTGGTGGTGGACGGTGGTGGTGGTGGTGGTGGTGGGTGAGGAGAAGAAAAGAGGAGAAGACCTTTGAATACCTTAGAAGACTTTGGTCCAAGTCTGCACCAAGAAGAGGTCAGGAAGAGCTTTTGGAGTGAAATGTCTTCCGAAAAACAAACAGTCTGCCCGCTCCAAACGTCTGCCCGCGTCTGTGCGGCGTAGACAAAAGAGGTTAGAAGTGCTTCTGGGAGAAAAACAAACACCACCTAAGTCTCTTTTCGTCTTTCGATGAGATATCATGTCCTTCTTCACTCGCAATACTGCTAATGCAAAAAGAAGATCACCAAAGTGTACTTCAAACGCATTGCTAAAGGAGTTAGATTATACGATTGTAAACAAACACATAATATTGCCATGAATAATATTTCTTTTTGGAGTATTAAAAATATACATTTAGGTAAAAATATGTATATGTTATGAGGAATTTGAGCAAGGTATTTCCTTTTGAACCTATTTGGGTAAAACCGTAAAATACTATTTGTAAATGTAACCTCTAAATATAATAGTATCAATAAATCAACCTAAAAAATATATGACATTCAAAACTAAAAGCATATATGTAGGTTTCACTGTTTTAGCCATACACCATCATAAGGATAAAAAAAATTATGTTGCTTTCTGTTTAACTACCAAAAAATTGAGGAACCTTATAGATGATGAGAGAATTAAAAGCATCAACATCGCTAAAATTTTGTTTTCTTTCTTAGCCATCATTTGGAGTCATGTTTCAAGTGCTAGAACAAACAACTCATACTAACATATTTAAATCATAGGGTCAGGAGTAAAAATAAGTTTATTGTAGTGAAAGAAGATGTGAACTCAACCGGACTTCTGTATACAAATTCCGTGTGCTTCTCATTAATTTACATATAATTGATCCTAAGACATGTACATACAATAATTATTATATAAACATTTTTCAAGTGGGTTGGGAGTATAAACAAGGGTGTATCACAAAGGTAGATACAAAAATAATGAAAGATAACTTGATTGTGAATTTTTTTATAATTTAATGAAATTAAGTTACCCCATAGGCATTTAGATAGGAAAAGTGGTAAAATTTAAGAAATTGTAAAGAAACTTTTGATATACTATCTTAACTTTAGACAATTTGAACATATTTGCCCATGCCTCATCCTTTATAATGTAGTATAGATAATAGTAGCTCAATTTAGGGCTTGATACAATAAAATGACATTGTTGGCCTCGATTTTTAAATACAGGTTTGCTGGTAAGTAACGTTACATATTCAATTATCACGACTTCCATAATAATTTGGAAATGATTAAAAAAAATCATGCTAATTCTTCAAAATATACAAATTGTAAAATTTGAAATCAAACTACACAACTTGAGACACATTGATCATTCATATACGATATCTTTATCGCTACGACGCTACCCACATAACTCGTTGTCATCCGTCTTTTGACACTTCCGCAACCGCAAGACCACATGCCACATTCGGTGTCGACATCCTCAAAGTGCTCGAATCTTGTGAACCGTGCATTACGTACTTTTTTTTGAACGATCAACTAAAGTATTGCCGGGTACTCTGTACGCGGCCCCCAATGGCCGAAAGGGGCCCCAGACGGCCTCTAGTCCGTACGGACAGAGCCCTTCGGCCCACCCGTCTCCTGTTCCAGGGAAAACCCGGCCCACAAACCCGCCTGAAGGCACGACGGTAGTGAACCGGTAAAACCTGGAGGGATCAGGAGTCGAACCCATGACCACAAGGGTCAAGGGTCTCTCCATCACTTCCCAACCACCTACCCCACCACAAGGGTGGGGGTATCCATCACATGCCTCCCGTGGGAATCGAACCCGGCTCTCCCAAAAAGAGAACCGGCTCTTTTACCACTAGGCCACATAATCAGGATGCATTACGTACTACTATTAGGTTATCGAATAGGATTGGGTTAGCAAACCTATGGCATTTTGCCTTTATTTCTAAAATGTTGCACCTTTATTCCTTGGAATAAATTATAATTTTAATAATTTTAAAATGGTTATTCGCACTGGTATGATTGACACGATACTTTTCTATTGCGTGCAATCAATCACAATATTCTAAGTTAGTAAAAACATGCGTAGTGGAGCGCTATAGTGGATTATAACGCCCCCAACACCGCCCCCTTAGGCGTTATGGAGCATTATGGGGGGGAGGCGTTTTATATATAACGGGCGTTATATTTTCCAAATCAATTTTATATTTTTATTTTTTAATCAGTTTTATACCCTCTTCTTCTACACCTAATCAAATAATAACACATCCAATCAAATAATAATATTTTAATCCCATAACGCCCCCTCACCCACTACACCCTCTTTTTCCATAACGCCCCATAACCCCCTTCTATTACTTTTTAATATTTTAATCCTCATAACGCTCTATAACCCCCTCCACTACACATGCCCTAATAATTATAATTAATTAATTATATAAATAGTTTAATAATTATCAATGAGAAGTAAACTACCTACATGAAATTAAGAGTATCAATATAGGACTTACATTATCTTGTCAATTACCAATTAAAAAAAAAGTTAAAATATATTTTCGATTATTTTTTTTCTTGTCAAAGCCAAACCATATGCAAGTTAAGCATCATCAAAATTATATTCATTTAGAGAAACTATAGTCGTATAATATAAACAGTGACTTATAACATGGATTGTCTATAAAAGTTAACATACTTGATTTTTACAACCTTCCGAAGCATTTTATTAAAAACTGAAGGCAATAGTATAACATATTTTCTATATTTAAATAGTCTTTTTTAGTTAAATGGTAACTACTTATTTATTAAAAAAAAAGTAGAAAGTGAAGGCTCTCAGCCCATTTATTTTTGGGTCTTGGCCCAACCAGATCCAAGATGAGTCTTTTTAAAGCGTGTTTCATTGGTTTGCATTTTTAGGTCGATACTTAAACTAGTTATTTAATAACATGATCCATTATTGGGAGGGTGTGTACCGTTGATCGTTTAAAAAAAGATAATCCATCTCCTGACGCTGAACACAGGGACCGATCAACCATGCTATCTAATATCTAACCAAGAGATTCACAAATCGATTTCTTTCCGAACCCAAACTGGTTTGGATCCGATTTTGATTTTGACTGGTTCCAAGTCAAGCCGGTTCAATTCCTCTCCAGTTTGGTCGGTTTAAAAGGCCGGTTTCGATTCGGTTTAGTTTCGATTTCGGTTTGTAAAGCGGGTCTTGCACACACATTAAAAAAATACTGCTTAAATAACCGAATCAAATAAAATAAAAAACCATGTTTTATTAAATAACATATTTAACGTTTAACTTAAATAAATATTACAACGCTAATAAAAACTAAGAATATTTGATAGCATGTTTGCTCGGTTGCATAACTCATTCGCTAGTGAAATACACCGTAAATGCAATCCAAAAAAATAGTACAAATATATCCCTTGTCCTGTCTAAGGTACTATCGTGTACCTAAGCAAGGCTCAAGGGTCAAGGCGTATCCCTCGTCTTTAGTCCAAACGTGAACACGATGCCATTGTGATGAAGCCATTAACTAAAAGTGACCAATTGAAGTAGCAAACTAGCAAAGAGGACAAATAAAACGAGTGTGAACGAGAGTGATTATTACGTTTTGGGCGTGTTTCTAGTGTTTTCGAGTGTTATGATAAACCCAAATATCAAAAACCTAATTATACTAACTTATGGAACTACATAGTGACTTTGGTTGGGGGTAAAGAAGGATCAAATACCGCCCTATAAATTCGTTACCAACGGCTATAAATGGTTCCAACGGTTCGACCCTGTTTGGAATTGGTTCCTTGAAAACCTGTTCGGTTCAAGATGCCAAGTAGGGGAACCGGTGTGGAACCGTCAGTTTAGGATACAAACTTAACCATTTTGGCATTGACCGGTTCGGAACCGGAACCGATTCGGCCGGTTCAGTCCCGATCCGGTTTTTACTTTGCATCTCTAGTCTAACCAAACCTTATTATTTCAAATGATTTGGAATATTATTTCAACATATAGTATTACTAGATTTGTGGTCTAACATTCAATAACAATGTAGAGAATTAGATCTCCCCTACTCCGGTTCTCCATGGGAGTCCCTTATATTCTTCTTGTTTTACCATACAATTAGCATAACTATAAGCAAAACCATGAAACATACATTATATATTGCACCCTTATGAATGTTGCAATTTAAGTAGACAACGTAACGTCCACTACAAAAAAAATGTCATTTAGTGGCACACACTCTTAATGGCACTTAGCTTTTGTGCCACTAATATAGGGCTTTAGTGGCACTTTACGTGTGCTACATTTGCTTGATCCATAGTTTTAGTGGCATTTTATTATTTATGCCATAAAATTAAGCTTCTAATGACACACACACTTAGTGTCATTTAACTTTGTGCCACTAATATAGGGTTTTAGTGGCACTTTGTATGTGCTACATTTGCTTGATCTATAGTTTTAATGGCATATATCAAATATGCCACAAAATTAATCTTTTAATGGCACTTTAAGTGTGCCACTTTTACTCAACATACCCATTTATGACTTTTACTTATATGCCGCTAAATACATCCAACGTTTTTTACTAAAAAATAAACAAATTAAGTTTTTTTCTACTCACAGCAAAATTTACTAACTTAAACTTAAAATTATGGATTTAAAATTGATGGTAAATACGTATATATATGTTTAAAAAAAAATCTTCTAGTGTTTGTTTAATAAAACCCAACACCACTATATATATTTTAATAAAGTTATAAAAACGAACACAACTATATATAAAAAAAATCAACATAATCACTTGAAAAAATTTTGACCAAATTTTATACTCAAAATTTCATTTCCCTCTGAAGGGAAATCATTCTTGTTTCCCACCAATTTTTCATTTCCAAAATTTTATACCCAAAAATTTGATTAAAATTTCATTTCCCTCCCATTCATTTATGATATTTTTATCACTAGTAAAAGTAAAACAACCCATGTTATGACCGTGACATTGACTGCAGAATCCTAAATCATTTTCGTCTCCCACTTCACCCTCATTTCTAACCCTAAATCATCTACGGCCCCTTCAATCCAACATCATATCCCTCTAAAGTTAGTTTCTTGACTCCCAAAATCGACAGGTATCTACCCCTTTCTCTTAATGATGATTCATTTTGCTGATTCTGTAGAACGTTTTTTTAGGAAATCTGCACCGACTACTAGAGGAGTGAAGAAGCCGCTTCGTTACCGACCTGGAACCGTTGCTCTTCGGTGAGTTTGTTGATTTAGAGTGGTTTTTTTATGAGACTTGAATTTGTGATGTTTTTATGTGAATTAATGATGTTTTTTATGGATTATAGTGAGTCCCGTAAGTATCAGAAGAGTACTGAGCTGTTGATCAGGAAATTGCAATTCCAGAAGCTTGTTCGTGAAATTGCCCAGGATTTCAAGGTTTGTGTTTAATTTCTAGGTTAGCTTTTAGTTGTATTTGTTTACAGGTTAAGAAGATAATTATGTTTGTTCAGTTATATAGGTTAAATGTTATTAAGTTAATTTTACCCTGTTAAAGTTGGTTATACTTGTTCAATTTATAGGTTATAAGTTGTTAAGGTGATTATATTTGCTCAGTTTTTAGGTTAAAAGTTGAATAACATAACCCTGGTGATTTCCGACATCAATTACTGTGAATAGCTTAAATTTATGTAAGGGTTAATGAGTATGCCAGATGATGTTATATTAGATGCAATTTCGGCATTAGAGTTAAAGCAATTTGGATATTTTTTCGAAATTTGTCAGGTCGGGTATGTGGGCGGAGTATTGTTCTTACTTTTCGCAGTCACCACATTTTTGGGGCTATTTTAAAGAACTTGAAACTGCCAAATGAGTCGAAACAATGGCTAGGGGACCCGAAAAAGAAAAAACAACAGGTTCCGTTCTTAATTTTTTTTATTTTGAACTGCAACTGCTGTGATATTAAGCTCTTTCTGTGATAAGCCGCTAATGCTCCAACATAAGTCGCTAATCATTTAGAAACGTAAAAACATAAAAACAGATCTGAATCACAAACACATATCCAACCTGCCCTAGACCTGCCGATTCCTTCTATATTCCCACCAACAATAGCGCCTGTTAGGAGATTTGGGTCGCTTGCTTTACGACTATATCATGTAGCATAACCACCTCTGCAGCTAACGAACGTAGGATTAACTGTTGTGATCTGCTGCAGCTGCTGTACATAGTGTTTCGGACAGATCTGCTGCAGTAACTGTTGTGATCTGTTGCAGCTGCTGTACAGATACGTCGCTGCTGCGGTAACTGTTGTGACAGCCTCATATGCTCTTTCTGTGATAAGTCGCTGCTGCAGTAACTGTTGTGACAGCCTCATATGCTATTTTTGACCGCCTCAGCCGAGGCGTAAGCCTCGAGGCGCGCCTCGGACATCCTTTTAAACCATTATCATAGGCACAAATACGCATCCAATAAAATTGGTGTAATTTATCATTCTAAACATTGAATTCAATCTCCTAGACTGTATCATAAATTAATTAAGATAAAATGGTTAAGTAGAACAGATATTTAAGTATATGAGTTGGGTGTCTTCTCCTAGACTAGATTATAATTTAATTTAGAGGAAATGGTTAAGTAGAACAAAGATCTAAGAATGGTTCTGTAAAATATCTTTTGACCCGCTGTGATGGTGGACTTGTTTTAAGTTAACATATTTCATAATAGTGACCTCTTTTGACCCACTATGATGGACACGCTTTAAGTTCCCAAGTTTTATAACAGTGAATAGCCTTTAGTATAAATCAAACAACTAACAGAAGCAACACAACTTGCACAACTAAAGCTACTTGTTAAAATCACTAGCTAAATATATGCACTTCAATATAAATTTAAAAAAGTAAGTGATAAGAGAACTTTTTTAAAGAAATGAAGAAATGTTGATCTAAATAGCATCATAAACTGACCCATTTAAGTTTTAATTTTTATGGAACTGCCTAACTTGCCAACAGAGGAAACCATATCATTGGTAGAATAAAGCATAAACAAGTTACAATGATATTTGTGTTGTGGGTTCATAAATAAATTATCTATGGGTTCATTCGAATTTTTTTTATATAGAATTTCTAAAAAAGTTTGAAACCGAGTGGGTTCGCGTGAACCCGCTCCTCATGTAGTAGATCCGCCCTTGCCGAGTGGAGTTAATCAATAGTGTTTCTTTTGCTTGTTGTTAGTACAATTTCTTTTTATTAATAGTGTTATTTTGTTGGCCATTTTTAGGTCCCTCGTCTTGGTTCTAGTAACGGATTATCTTCAAGTGACGCCGGTGAAAGAGTTGACAAAAGTTGAATATTTGGTTTAATAGAAATGAGAAGAACCAAGAATGTTTTGGGAGGGAGCTAACAAACTGAAAGATCGGTTTGGCTTCTTTTTTTGTGAACACTTGGTATTTTTGAAACTTCTTATGTGTTTGAACATTTGGGATATATTTTGGATCGAAATTATAATTAAGTTATGATATTATAATTTTACATGTTTTCATTTTTAGTTTTTATTTATATCGTATGTCAATTATGATATAATGATTTACGGGTAGAAATAGTTTTTTATTGACAAAAACTTGGGCAAGAATAACTTTTCTAATTATGACACAAGCCGTATGGCACATGTGCCACTAAAAGTAATGTTGATATTTTGTAGTTAATATTGTGGCACACGAAAAGTGTCACTAAAGACCCTTGTAGAAAATGTGTGGCACACAAAAAAAGTGCCACTGAAAGTTTTAGTGGCACTGTTTGTAGTGGCACTTTTTTTGTATGCCACACATTTATACATGGATATTTAATGGCACTTTTTTAGCTTTCTGTGGCACTTTGTGTATGCCACTGTATGTCATTTTATTTGTAGTGGTCATAAGGCCATATGGTTAGACAATATATACCGATGGTGACACCGCCTTCACCTTCGATTGACATAATGTTAGTTAGGATTGAAGATTACAACTGAAACCTTTTAATAATGAAGAATCAAGACTTGTTTATATGAAGGTTTTACACACAAATTTCATGCTAGAGCCAACATGCACTATAATATAGTACTTGGTGTTTAATTAAGAAGTTGTACGTTGCAATGTGGTTACAATCCATGGCATCAACTTTGGTGGACTTCACAAGATTAGCCAAGGAAAGCTACCTCAACTTTTTGTTCATATGATGTCTGAATGGTCCATGCTTTTTTTTTAACGGCAAATTTTATTACACCTTAATTCCATCTCACCTTACAAATATGGGGTTTTCTTGCTCAATCAGCGGATCTATTTCCAACACGAGTCCCTTAAACAGATTTGCCGCCTAATCTGATTCAAACGCGTCTACCTCCCATGGTACAACACCCGACGCAATTAGTGGCGGATCCAACACACTGAAATTGGAATCGTGGGTTCCTGGATCCGCCACTGGGAGCACTGGTTGTGCTGCTGAAGATGAGCTCACGACTTTGAGCCAGCACAAGGCTTTTGGGAGCACTAGTTCGTGCAAAACAAGTAGTAGTTTGTGCACAAAGACATTGTTTTTCATCTATTTCATCACCAAAAAAATGAACCTTAAAAGGAATCCGACGTGCATATTTAATCTTGCAATAAACAAAACTAATTGCATTGATCAGGACTTGCAATGTTAAACTAAACTGTCATTTCATTTCATGTCAAACGATTCGTAACTGCTTAGTAGTAACCATCAACAGCAACTGGACCAAGCATATGAACCAATGAACCATCTGCGGCACCATTAGTAACTATCAGCAACAACTAGAACCATAGTAATTGTATCAGTGGTAACTAAGCCTGGAGCCGTCAGCAGCAATCGTGAGTCGATGGGGAACCATCTTCAACATCTTCCTGTAGTTAAGATCAATAGCAATTCCAGGTAGCACGTTCAGCATTCAGCATAAATGCTTCAAAGCAGCACGTTCATTTCCAAATCCATGTTTCTCGAATTCCAATTCTTTTAACGGATTCTGATTCCTTCAGATTATGTAAACCAAAAGCCATCTTAGATTATTGTACAAGGACCTTTTGATTATGAAATAAACACGCTTGTTGATTGAACCATTATGAACACAAACAACAAAACTAACCCTTTGACTAAACAGCAGTATCCAACCACAGAAATAAAATATGTACAACGCTTCAGTTTTGCGGTCAGCAGCTAAATCATTGATCTGCTCTCAATTTAGATGGTCAACCGCCTAGATCCTGCTCACCACACCTGGGTTCAAGCCTGCTATAGTGACCAGATCAAGTTGGGTTCATAAATATTGGCTAACCATGATAATCGATACTTTACAACTAATTAGTTATGGGTTCAGACTGGTGAAAGATTAAAACATGAAGCAAGTGTATAAGAAAATAAAGTGAACAAGAAGGCTCACATGCTTCTAAATGCATCCAAATCCTACCTCTATGCAAGTAATAAAAAGGTATGACACACAAAGAACATAAAAGCCCACACTTTTTTTTTATTATACAGTATAGACTATAGATAGGGACCAGAATCATTGTATTTTGTGTGGTCTTTGTTCATAATAAAATAGAGATTGTAACTTGTGATTAGTTACATGAATCTTTGTGTTTATGTTGTTTCTTGATCCGGTTGTTCGGGTTCTTGGTTTTTGTTCTAGTATTTTAGATGACAGAACTTGCTAAAGATAACTCTTTAAGCTCACTCAGGATCCACGCATCACCGGTTTGACCACCAAGAACAATAGCCCGTGTACCTCCAACAACACATGTACTATGCCCCCGAGCAAACCTTGGTGGTCGACCAGGGACGTTCAGTATTCTCCATGTCGGCTTCTCCTCAGTTGGGTCAAGAATATACAGCTTTGAAGCTGAGCGGAGACCTGCAACTGACCCGCCAAACACAAGTATTCTTCCACCAGGAAGGCTGACCGCCACGTGGTTGAGCCGAGGAAGTGGAGCTATGCCACCTGGATTACCAGCACCAGGCATTCCACTCCCGGTTACAAAACTCCAACTCGGCTCATCCTCACTTAAATCCATTGTGAATACATCACTTGACCGAAACCTCAAGGGCCCATTCTTTGCAAGACCACCAAACATCAAGATTTTTCTTCCACCGTAGACGGATAACGTGTGGCCGAGACGAGAAGGTGGGGTCCATGATAAAGATATCTCTTTCCAGATGGGTTTCTCCATTGAAAGATCAAGTAAAAAAGTATCACTAAGAAGTACTCCTGAGCCTGCACAACCACCAGAAACGATCAATTTTGTGCCATCAAGAGTGCAGGAACTGTGCCATGATCGTGGACGTGGCGGGGCCAAACCGAAAATCTCAAGCCATATTAGATGTTTAGCATCCAAATCCAACAAAAAGACATCATTTAGTAACCCTTCCAGCCCACAGCCACCAAAAACAACCAAATTGGAACCATTCACACAAGAAAGTGTATGACCCCAACGACCAGGGGGCGGTGAACCAACTTTAATATGCTGCCACTCGGGTTTGCTTGAATTTAAATCAAGCACAAAGGTATCATTCATTGGTTGCATGTTGACTCCCTCCCCGCCAAACAGAACAACACGGTTCCCAACCGCACACGCACTGAAATTGTAGCGGGAAGGCTCAACCACACCGCCAACAGTTAGCTTCCTCCATGCAACTGCTTCAAGAGTCGTGAGCTCCTGAGCCAAGCGACCCCACCCCAACCTCTTAGCCCTGGGAACCGTCTCGATAACTCTGGTTGTTTCACTCCCCCATGCATTCTGGCAAACCATTCTCCATAAATCCTCACTCGTTGTGACTTCATAAAACCTGGTGCACACAGATCCAACGGATGCGATATCTCTTGGTGTCAACCGTGAAAAAATATTAAGAGAAAGCACCTCATCACTCAAATGTAGAATCCCACAGAGCTCACGAGTAGAGTTGCTGTTCTTGCTTGAAGTTATACACGAGGACAGCGGACCAGAACAGAAGACATTGGATGTTTTTACGGTTCCCTTTATTGTTGATCCCGGAAGTGGGCCCAGGTCAATATCTACTTCTGTAAAGAACTGGATACCAATGATATGGGTTATTTCATCATCATCACCGTATATATAGGTCATACGCAGTCTGTTCATTAATGGGGTACCGTCTTTTTTGAAATTTAGCAGCTCTCCTTGGAATTCAGTGCGATTATTAAGGCATCTTCTCATTTCTGAAACTATGATTGAGTCCACCAGTGGGTGCCTTCTCTTTGCATATGGACCCCTGCACTGCAAAAACCGGCTGCCAAAAAAACCACAATTCAGAGGGATTATTCATAATACAGATGCAAGTGGAAAGTAAATCATAGAGATGGCAATATGGATGGGTCAAGCACGTAGTGAAACAGGTTTGGTCAGATTGGTTGACCTAAAACGCATCTTGTTAAAGTTTTTATAAACAGCAAAAATGAGTTGAATGCGATTACAAAAACCATCTATTTCAATGGTAACTTACCATTGGTAAGCCAACTTTAGAATAAAGTGATGGACATTTTGCGCATAAAAGAACCACTTTAGGCAACTTTTGATCTATTTCTTTTAAGCAATTAATTTTAAAATTTTACCCTTAAAAAAGAACCACCCGAATTGACCCATTTGTAGGTAAGTGGATTGAAATGGCCCCCTCCCATAAATACCATAATCTAATGCAGCCCTTTTGAAAGAACATGTATCTTGATAATACAATCATACCAGGTATGCTTCATACCACAAATCCACAATCACCAACATCAACCATTTGTAATAACCCAAATTTTTATAAAAAAATAATAATAATAATAATATATAATGAATGTTATTAGTTATAAGTACACATATTTAAATGTAAATAAATAAATTTCGTTCTGATAATATATATAAGTTATGTATAAGGTCTCTTAAATACGTAACATTTAACAAAGAAAAAACGGTGACTTTGAAACTTTGATATACACACACGATTCATACAGTAAATTCTTAAAACACCCCATGTTGACTGCTCACATTAAGCCACATTGCTCAGAAAAGATTCCTGTCCAGGATTACAGATCGAAGTAAGTATGATTGACCGACCATAGTCATGTATCATTTAACTCTTTTACCACGTTAACAGTTGACTCACCATAAATCTCAGCTGCATGTCATCTTCGGAAGCAGCGAGAATTCGGCTATAAAAACCGGTTTAGATGTCGTCATACCTCAACATCTCATCTTCTCTAAAATATTTGAAGCATTGTAATGTTTTATGAAATTAATGGAATTATGCTTGCGCTCTAATTGTGCTTACACTCGCAGGCTAAAATGTCCTCTGCAACCCGTCTAAAAGAACCATATCAAATCATAAACTATGAATTATGAACGTCTTACATAACGCTAGCATTAGGTCACTAACATGGGTGGATCCAGCCCTATTTGGTTTAGAAAAAATATAAGAAAATAGTGAAAACCTTGTATGATTCGGAAAAAAAAGAGTGATAATTTATCAAAAGGAACCACTGAAAAAAAAATCAAATTCCTGGATCCGCCACTGGTCACCTTGGTTTTAAAAAGCGATAAAAGCGACAAGGTCTAAGCGCGAGGCGCGAAGTGCAAAAGCATTGGGCTTTTCGTACCCGAAGCGCACACTAATTATATAACTTTTTTATATATATATCCCATAGGTTTTTAGCTTCCTTTACGGCTTTACCCATAATTTAGCTATAAACAAGGTTTCTATAAGATTTTACCTACATGTACAAGCGAAAAAACCCCAAGGTACAACATGCTTCTGCATAAAAACTCATAGGGTACGAGAGGTGCGCGCCTTAGGGCCAAAAAAACCCATAATAAATTAAAAAATATACGCTTTCTGAGCTTCGTGGAAATTGCCCAGGCCCGGATCCCTGAGGCGCTAGGCAGTGTGCCTTGTTGCGCCTCGCGCCTAGGCGTGCCTCAGACATGCTTTTTAAAACCAAGTTGGTCACTAATAGCTTCCTAGCACGGATTAACTACCAATGGGATTGGTGGCCATTGGCAAAGACAATGTCTTAACGCACACCTCTGATTTGGAGGTCTTCAATTCAAGTCCAAAAGACAACAGGATTAAAGAAATTAGCCATTCATAAAAAAACACTGGTTAACCGATTTGAACGTCAATAAGTTAGTAGGTTAACATAGAAAAAAAAAAGTACTGACCAATTACGACCAAGGACTTCTTCAGCTCGATATCCAGTAACCATTTCAAAAACAGAATTAACGTAAATAATAGGCTGATCAGGCTCCAACGCGTCTGTAACAACGAACCCACAGGGCGCCGGTTGCAGCAGGCCATCGACGGGGAACGGAAGGGGTCCACCATCCTTTAATAAAAAGGCTTCTTCCTCGTCTCCGCTCAGCTCAGCGTCCCACTCCATAACAGAAAATTGGTACAAGAACACACCATGTGTTTATAGCCCAACTTATGTGGTGTTAGGTAATATATTAGGCTAATGCCTAATGGGTACGGGGATCGGGAAGGTTAGGCAGCAAACGAACTAAAGGGACGCGAACATGGCAGGGGCGTTCTAATGTTTTTGGAGGCCCTAACCGAACCACAAAGTGAGGGCTCTTTTGAATTGGTATAAAAAAAACATCGATTCTAAGGTAGCGCTCGTTTCATGGAATTTAGATGTGTTCGTTTGATAAACTAGAATGAAAACTCAATGGAATCAAAATGTGGATTCCTTTCCCTATGTTGTTGTTCAATTACAATTCCTTCTTTTGTTGTAACGAACAACATAAGAAGTCGAATATACATTCCAATTTCATCCGAATTCCATTCTATTCCATTCCGTGAAACGAACTGTTATGGACTGGAATCATTGCAAGGTATGGGACTTGTCCCACATCGGTTGTATGGGCAACCAATGTGGGGTTTATAACCCAAGTGGGCTCTCCCTCCCATCAGACTAGTCTTTTGGGATGAGTTCTCCTGTTTGGGTTGTAACAATGGTATCAGAGCCAAACTCGGAGTGGTGGCCCACGGAGTGGTGGCCTGGAGAGAGCCAGCCGTGACCAACGTGGCCGTGACCAACGAGGACGTTGGCCCTAAGGAGGGTCGATTGTTATGGACTGGAATCATTGCAAGGTATGGGACTTGTCCCACATCGGTTGTATGGGCAACCAATGTGGGGTTTTATAACCCAAGTGGGCTCTCTCTCCCATCAGACTAGTCTTTTGGGATGAGTTCTCCTGTTTGGGTTGTAACACGAACGCTACCTAACAGTTGTTACCTAGGTTTTGGTGTGAGTTGCGATCTTTTAATTCATTGTATACCGTTAAATATACACAATTTTCACATTAATCAAATCGAAAATTAAATTCGGCAATAGCTTTTGGATACAATCAGCAATAGTAATTCAAATCACAACTCACAGATTATCAAAGATTCAATATTCAAATCGCTAAACTTGATGTTTATGGTCGCTTAATCACAAATAGGTATCACAAGATATATACAGATTAATAAATGATGTAGATTATTACTAAAATAGCTGTTACCTGCAAATCTTCAATTGAGATTGAGGCCTTAACCATTGTTAATTGATTAACCTTAATGTTGGTGTGAGTTGTGAACAGTAGATGCAACAACGACTACAAGAGATTATTATGCGTTTTTCATTTGGGTCGGCTCTGGAATATGGCCTTGGTCATGCTAGTCTGCTAAGAAAATAATTATGAACGGTTCATGAATATTTACCGAACATTTACGTGCACAGTTGAACGAATGTGTTTATGAATCTATAGTCCATACTACTTTTACCATTGTGGTATTTTACATATTCGATTGGTTACAAGCCTATAGTCCTTAATACGATTTGGTTATTTGAAAATATGTTATTCGATCGTTGAACACCCCTAGATAAAAGAGGAAGTGATACTGAAATATCTTTTCAAGGCATTTGTCTTCAGAAGATCGGGACTATGTATGTGAGTGTCTCCATTTTCATTTTTATCTTAACGATGCACGACATTTTTTTGTGCAATAATAAAGCATGTGTTATAGTTAGGCGATGAGTTAGGCGACATGATAGACAAAATATTAGGCTAATGTGTATGGGGCTCGGTGAGGGGATAGGGAAGGGTGGGCTAAAACGAACCAAACGAGCACGAACAAGGCGTTGGTCATGTACGTCCGTTAGGAAAATAATATGTTTATTAACAGTTCATATGAACATTTACTGAACATTCACGAGCACAATTTAATGAACATGCTTACGAATTTATAATTTAAATTCGATTCGAAATTCGAATTCAAATTATACCTATACACACACACATTAATATAGACACCCCATACACATTGAAAAAAACTTCTAAATTTTGGACAAACTCTCACGCTCGTAGTCCCTACTACCTTTACCATAGCCGTAATTTACATATGTATCTTATACATCACAAAACTCTAAAAGGCCATAGTACATACTACTTTTACAGTTCACTTGTTATTTGTTAATTTTGTAGATTAGTAATTTATTGTTAAAAATAATGGGTCTGTAGTCTCTACTACTTTTACCATAGCCATATTTTACATATGTATCTTATACATCACAAAACTATAAAAGGCCTTAGTACCTACTACTTTTGCAATTCTTGTATTTGACATATTATTGTTTATTAATTTTGTAGATTAGTATTTTATATGTTAAAAGTAATGAGTTTGTAGTAGATTTAAAATTAAAGGTAAAACAATTATTAATTATGGTGAAGTTGAATTAAATCGAATTGGTTCGAATTCCATTCGAATAAATGTTTCAAATACGAATTGAATAAATCGAACCTTAATCGAATTAGAATTCATGTAAAAGATAAAAATTCAAAAAATATGATTTGGTTATTTGAAAATACGTTATTCGATCGTTGAACACCCTTAGATAAGAGGGGAAGTGATATCAAGATATCTTTACAAGGCTTTCGTCATCAGAAGATCGAGACTATGTATGTGAGTGTCTCCACTTTCATTTTTATCTTAACAATGCATGGCAATTTTCGTACAATAATAAAGCATGTGTTATGGTTAGGCGATTTGATAGGCAAAATGTTAGGCTAATGTGTATGGGGCTCGGCGAGGGGACCGGTGAAGGGTAGGCTGCAAACAATCCAAATGAAAACTAACAAGTACCATGAGCTATCAAGGGTAGGCTAATGTGTATGGGGCTCGACGACTTGATAGGCAAAATATTAGGATATGTATTAATCAAGTTGTATTTCCTCGATGTTTCCACTATCGGTTGGGATGTTACAGTTTTCTTTCTAAGATTAAAGCTCGAAATGGTGATCTCGCCCATTTCCCCTTGTATGCCTACTTTTAAAATGATTCTTACATTCCACATGCACAAACCTTAGGTTTACATGTCTTGAATTATTATTTGTGAACTAGTTGTATTAAAATCGGCGCGTTGCGCCTAGGATTCTACGCTCTATCGACAGGAACTTGATCAATATCGGTTTATTTTGTTATGGTAAAAACAGTCGTTATAGCAATCGAAAGAGGAAAAACAAATAAATAAAAACCTGATACGACCAAAAAATATCAACAGATGATTTACATCGATGGAAAACAACTGTTTGGTAGAAATCGGTTCATTAGGGGTATTGGCGCGGTATTGACACTCATTATAAATTAAGCAAAGTCGCCTATTTAGTTGTTTTTTCTAAAAGTTAAAAAACGCGAGATACCGGGGGAAAATCGCATAATAAAAAAAGAACAAAAAACTGAGTGGTATAACTATTATGCACTACCTTTGTTTTTTAATGTATGGTTAATGATAACAGTGGTGTTACTCACGCTGGAAGGCGGCATTCTTAAGTAGATGGTTACCGGCGGTGATTTCAACGACCACCGGAGACGTTTTTTTTTCTAATCGTTTTTCCAGTGGTATTGTTAATAAGAGGCTCACGTTATTTCGGGCAGTGGCGGTAGTATACGTATGGCTTGGTAGTTCTTTCTTTCTTTATTTTTTTAATAAAAAATAAAATAAAGGAGCACCATGTTTTGAAGAAAAAAAAAACACCTAAAACAAAGCCTACATGACTTGAACCCAAGTACCACACCAAATACAACATCAATCCCACCATCTATGCTACACCATTTTTCATTACCATATCTAAAACCATAAGTATTTAACATAACAAAAATAATAAAATAATAATAAATCACTATTCAAAGCACTTGTATTATTAATATAGTATAATGAGTTCCGTGAACACTAAACCTTACTCGAACTGTAAATAATTGTAGACTTTCAGAATTTCTAATAAACAATCATTTTATTTATATATATTTTATGTTTTAACATTATTTAAGGGTACCCTTATCGTTTATTATATGCATTCTTATGTTTGCATATATGATAAGAGTAGTTTTATCGTGTTTTATATACTCATTTATAATTACATGTATTCAAATTATTTGTAAAATACCCCAAACAGGTTACACGACGTAGATTAAGTTACACCATTTTTTATAGGATTAACTTATTAAGGTTTTGAATTTAGTAAACTAGAAATTGATTTAGTATCTGGTATATAGGATTAACTAATGAAGATTGAAAATGTAGATGAGAATGTACATGCAAAATGGAAATAGATTTGCTAACTAAAGAGTTTAAATTGCTTTTTGATTAGTTTTTTAATCAAAGCCACGTAATTTTATTTGGTTTCGCATCTAAACTTAAATATGTAACAACCCTATATTCACTTTCCCCTTTATTTTAATTTTTAAAAGACACAAGTGTAAAGGCATACATGATGCTAGAATCTAATTAATATCTCATTTATTTAACGCGTGTTTAAATGTATTTTTATCAAACAAAAACTATGGTGCCTGAGTTTTTTTTTTTTTTTTTTTTTTTGAACGGCCAAACTGAACTTTATTAAAACGCTAACAAGATGCTAGCAAAAGAGTCCGAGTACAAACCGACACATAATCGACTACCGACAAACAACACAAGAAACAATCCGCAAACTACCCCAAAACTACCCCATCTTTGTCGTGTCGAATCTACCCCAATGGTCCCACGTCATATCCGACATCTTCCCTCTATGCGTAATCCATAGGTAGCTCATAATCTTAATTTCGTCAAGAACATGCCGCGCCACAACCTGCTTCTGATCATAAATCAACCCGTTCCTTGCTTTCCATAGACTCCAAAACGTAGTGAGGACAACACCATAAAAAGCCTTTTTAGCACGAGGGTCAGTCTTGGCCGATAAGTGATAAAACAGCAGATCCTGAACATGAAAAGCAAAGCAAAAAGGCACTCTGCACCAGGAGAAAATAAGCTGCCATACCTCCAAAGCCACCATGCAACCAGTAAACAAATGTTCGGCAGATTCCGTAGCCATGTTACACATCCGACAGATGGTCGAGTCTACATTTATATTTCTTTTAGCTAGCGCTTCAGCCGTGGGGAGGCGATCATAAAAAGCACGCCATGCTACAATAGACACTTTCTTTGGGACCCAATTGCACCACTCGAATACCACATCCGGAACACTGTTTTGCGCCTCAACAATCGCCTTTTTTAATAACCTAACTTCAAAACAGCCTGAACCGTCCATAGTAGCAGCCCACGAATCTTCCGCGTCAGACAATTGAGCCTCCGAAAGAAGTTGCAGCAAGCCGTTCAGCTGTACCTGTTCTTCGGCGTTGAGGATTGGTCTCCGCCACTCCCAGGTGTACTGATTGACCTGCATAACTGTCCGCATTCTATCCGCAACACAGCAGCTCTTATTCTTTTCCAAATCAAACAGTAAGGGGAACTCATTCTGCAGCGAATCCTCTGCTAACCACCAGTCCGACCAAAAGCTGATATTTGACCCGTTACCCAGCTTAGCTGCTAACAATTTTTGCGGCTGCATATTCAGACTTCTCAACAGTTTCGGGACAGAGGCAATCTGCTTCCACGTACCACAAATCGTCAATTTAGCCGGAATACAATACCAACCTCTTCCACTGCCATGAATCGCCCAAATCACCTTTCGCCAAAGATGGTTTTGGTTTAACTTAAACCTCCACCACCATTTGGATAAAAGGCTTAAATTCGCATCCTTGAGAGCGCCCAACCCGAGACCTCCATATTGAACTGGTTTCACCACTTTGTGCCAAGCCATCCAGCTAAGTTTATCCACCTCGTCCGTCCCACCCCAAAAAAACTTACGCCGAATACGTTCCAGCGACTCAACCACTTGAACAGGAGCCCTAAACAAGGAGAAGTAATAGAGAGGAAGAGAGCTTAACACAGACTTAAGGAGAGTAATACGCCCACCATATGAAAGGCATCTCGACTTCCAAGTGGACAAGCGCTTCTTAAACTTCTCTATAATCGGGTCCCAGCTCTTCACGAGATTCATATTTGTAGCTATTGGAATCCCGAGATGAGTGAAAGGGAGGTTACCAAACGAGCAGTGCATAGCAGCCGCCAGATCTGCCACTTCAGACCCCTCGGCTCCAACTCCAAAAACCCGACTCTTCTTAGAGTTTATTCTAAGACCCGAAACAAGATAAAAACCCCTTAAAAGCCTTCTTAAATTTTGCGCATTTGTGATCGACCAGTCTCCACAAAAAAATGACGTCGTCGGCGTAGATAAAATGCGAAAGCATAGGACCGTTACTGCCAACTTTTACCCCATGAAACAACCCCAGATGCCCCGCCCTTTTCATAATACAAGATAGTGGCTCCATTGCTAAAATAAACAGAAAGGGGGATAGAGGGTCCCCTTGCCGAAGGCCCTTTTGACAAGAGAATTCCTCCGTCGGAGACCCGTTAACCAACACTGAGGCACGAGCACTACGCACGATAGACATAATCCACCCGAGCCACTTTGGTGAGAAGTTCATTTGTGTCAACACATCTTCTAGAAAATCCCATCGAACCGAATCATAAGCTTTTTCAATATCCACTTTCAGGAAAAACGCCTTTCTTTTCACCTTTTTCAACCAAGCCACCGTCTCATTTAAAATGAGGGGACCGTCTAGAATATTTCTGCCACAAAGGAAAGCCGTTTGCTCTTCCGAGATTAATCTGGGTAACACGCCTTTAAGCCGCATCATTAAAACCTTTGAAAGCACCTTATTGAGAATACCCACCAAACTAATCGGGCGATAATCCGCAAGGGAAGATTGGGACTTACCCTTTGGAATTAAAGCGATAAAAGCCGAGAAACACCTCTCCCGGATGAAACCGTTGTCAAAAAACTCATCGAACATCTTTATAAAGTCTGTTTTCAGGATCTGCCAAAACTTTCGAATGAAAGTAAAGTTGAATCCGTCGGGGCCGGGGGCTTTCCCGCCTTCACAGTCGAAAACAGCAGCGGTGATTTCCTCAACTGAAAAAGGGGCATCAAGCAAAATAACATCATCATTCGTCAGCTTCGCCACACCTGGAATAATAAAAGGTGGTTTAGGACCTGCAACAAAGCTAAACTTATTAGAGAAAAAACCTTCAACTTTCTGTTTCACCACAATCGGATCATCAAACCAAACACCGTCACACCGAACACCATGGATTCTATTAGACGCCATGTTCATTTTTAAAATACCATGGAAGTATTTTGAATTCTCATCCCCGTCTAAAGCCCACCTTGTTCTCGACTTTTGTTGCGCATCCAAACATTTTATTCTCTCCTCTTCAAAAACAACCTTTCTCGCAGCCACCCTTTGCTCCAATTCCGCCTCTGTCAACGGTCTACTATTCGCAATACTTTCCAAATCCAGAGCCAATTTCTTGCTTCTAGCATAAGTCTCCTCCCTTCTTCTACGATTCACATCCATCCACATACGAATTCTCCCTTTCAGCC
The DNA here is from genome assembly GCA_030844895.1 of Ambrosia x helenae. Classification (NCBI taxonomy): domain Eukaryota; kingdom Viridiplantae; phylum Streptophyta; class Magnoliopsida; order Asterales; family Asteraceae; genus Ambrosia; species Ambrosia x helenae. Next base: position 95,983 of record JAUTDX010000957.1, read on the forward strand.
ATTTCAACTTAGTCGCTAAAGCGATATCCGCCGGACCATCAAACACAAACTTATCAGCGGTGACATTAACAAACTCCACAAAACCTGGGATTTGTAACCAGGAGTTATAAAATCTGAACGGTGAATGGCCATAGTCAAAACTTTTAAGCGCCAGCAAAATTGGACTATGATCAGACAGATGCCGAGGGAGGGCCGTCAAAACAGCATTCGGCCACTTAACCATAATCTCATTATCCACCAAACATCTATCTAGCTTACTCAACTTAACACCATCGCTAGACATGTATGTAAAAGAATGACCACCCATATTATACTCAAATAATTCCGCTTCCTCAATAAAACTATTGAAATGAAACGCATTTTGCAATGAAAATTCTGAATTAACCCGTTCATTAATCGATCTCACCTCGTTGAAATCCCCCACAAGAAACCATCGCCCAAGTAATGTACGTCTATAAAACAATAACTCATTCCAGAATCTACGCCTTTCAGACACATCATTAGGGGCGTGAATATTCGCTATATTAACATGAATCCCAGCATTAATCATATCTCCCGAAACAATTAGTACGTGCCGTGACTTAATACAACCCGTTTGAGAAAAAACAGCAGGATCCCACCAGCTGATGAGACCCCCTGCAGTACCATCCGAATCCACACAATCAAACATAAACGCAGAATTACCCCAACATTGAGCAAGTAGCCAGCTCGGCGGAGCCGAAATCTTCGATTCCTGCACAGCCAGAAAGTCAACCCCCTGGTTCAATTTTAAACTTTTTACCCAACCTACCTTACCACTACTCCTTATCCCACGAACATTTAATGACAAGATGTTCATTGATCAGCAACGGCTTCCAATTCTGAAACAATCTCAGTAGCCACCTCGCCCACAACATTATTAAGGTTCAACCCAACAAGATTACCCACACGCACAGTATCATCGACTTCTTTATTAATCAAATTCGCCTCATCAATTACCTCAATATTTTCCGTTGGTAAAGAAAAGGGGATACCTGTAGTCTCCGTCTCCTGAATCTGCAACTGTCCCTCCTGACTCGAACCATTTATCCCATCATTAGTCTCCATCTCTACACCTAGTGTATTCAGATCAGGGACATCAAAACTGTTTCCTTGAGGGTCAGCTTCGGTGCAGACAGGATAAGGAATAACATCTTCCGGTGTATTATGGAACACAACTCTGGATCGCTTTCTACTTTTAAAAGCTTCTGAGTGGCCCACATTGAAACACAACCCGTTTGGTGTAAAGAAAGAGTGTTGGCCCAAACCAAGAGGCCCAACCCCGAAACCACTTGACTGGCCCACCCCATTTGAAAAGTTGGCGCCTGGAGTATTTTCGACTGTACATGGAAGGTCAACTATTCCATTAACAGCTCCCGAGATTTCCGCCGTGGGTATCGTAACGTTTTCCGTTCCGGCTGATTCTTCGTTTTGATTCACCGGCGATTCATCCCTGATCTCTCCCTCCTCCATCTCATCCGATGCTTCGTTAACAATAGGCTCTTCGAACTCAGGCACCCAAGCAGAATTTTCCTCTATGACCCACACATTATACGACTTCCCTTTCCAGTTTACCAGGATCTCTTCATCAATGCGAGTCGATAACTGAGTCAGAACATGTGAGAACCCAACTGAATTATCGAGCTCCGCCCACGAAAAATCCGACGGCCAAACGACCTTACCAAACAAGTTCCCTACCTTATCGAAGACCACATTATCACGTATAGAAACCAGTAACCCCACCACCTTCAACACAGCGATACGTTCAAAAGGCAAGCTTTGTCCGACCCAAGGAGTGACTGAAACAAACACTTCTTTCCAATCCTCCTCGAAAGAGAGCCTGAACCTCTCCATTTCCTCCTTATCCCGAAACGAGATTAACACTGACAACCCTCCAACGTATGATACCGCAGCATCCACAAAACCCGCTCTAGCCAACAAAACCTTCACACCATGCAACTTCCCAATGTTATCTGCTACTCCAATAACAGCCCTACCCTTACAATGCAATGGATACTCCGCTTCTCCCGAGTCTACATTCAAAGACTTCTTCGAACCAGACGTGCCACAAAGGACAGATCTGATAGGAGGAAATTCTTCATCAACTATGTTTTTCTCCCTCAGTACCCAAGCCTTCTTCACAGGTTCATCAATGGCGTAGGAGATCTTATGATGATTCCGATCAAACATAGCTAGAGACACAGAAATCCGAGACTCCATAATGGTGATCTCATTTAGGGTTTGCATGATTGGATATGGATCCTTGATTTTTTGACACCGCACAAAACCAAAAACCCTACCCTTTGCCGAACGCTTCCTGGGAACCCATGCATCTGTAACGTGAACAAAAGGACCGAATGCCTCACGAAGCTTCATACCCGTAACCCTATCCGAGATGTTTGTAACGTAGAAAGTAGTTCTTGTGGCCGGATCATCACTGTCAGTCGTAGGTTTGTTGATCGCCGGCTGTCGCCTCTCCTATTAGGGTTTCCCATAATGTGGCTAGCTTATGGTGCCTGAGTTAAGGCAGAAACATGAACACATACATTATATAAATTGTTCTAATACTACGATGTATCAACACCTTTGGGAAAATTGCTATATTTCAAAATTTCTCACCAAATGAATAATACTATAATTAGGGGTGTTCAAATTCGGATAATCCGAATTGCGGATATTAGAATCCGAATCCGAAATTCGGATTATCCGAATTTCGGATTCGGATTCGGATCATCCAACGGATAATCCGAGACTTAAAAATAAAAATAAAAAATAAAAAAAAAACGTTCTCTTTTATGTCTAAAATGTGAACCTGTTAAAAAAAACAAAAATAAAAGTTAGATAAACGAAACTAGAACAAAAAAAATGTAAAAAAAAAACTTACCGTTTGGTAAACGGGGGCTATAGTGCTCGGAGACGAGGTGGACGGAGGCTGTTATAGAGAAGAGAAGAGGGAGCGACTGCTATGGATTAGAGGAGTATGGATTTAGGGTTAGGAGGATTAGGGATTTATGATTGTGTATTGTGTTATGTAGTCTATATAATATTATATATGTTTTTTTTTATTTTTTAATTTTCGGATTCGGATAATCCGAATTATCCGAAAATTTTCAAAATCAGGATCCGAATCCGAATCCGAAAATCGGATTATCCGAAATTTCGGATAATTCGGATTCGGATTATCGGATTTTTCGGATTCGGATTTTTTTGAACACCCCTATGTGCAGTAGTAACTATGTTACGGTATATATTGTTTCCACTGGCGTAACTGTAAAAAGTTATAAGTATTTTTTTTTTTACAAAAAGTTACATTAACCTAAATCATTCTAACTTTCGTGACAATGATTGGTTTTGATTTTTGTAATATTTTCAGCTATTCACACAGTATTGATGATTTTAGTGTTATCATATCGTTTTAGTTAGTTAATGATTACTTACGATTAAGCGGAGATTCAGACAAAAACAACATGAGTTAAAAAAGAGTAGTGTGTGTGCTAGCAATTATACCATGTTAATATTAGCTCTCCATCATGGCTTAACATTCTATTACTACAACTTCTTTGATAGATGCATTTTACAGTGCATACATCTCTATAAAATCATAAAATAATAACCAAGTTCCAGTATCTTTCACTTTAAAACCACTATTGTTCTTTATATATGCAACTACTGATAATTTAACTATTATTTTCTTGCTGTGATTTTTTCTAAATGTTTATTTTTTTAAATTAATTTAAATACTACTTACTATTTAATTGCAACTATAAAAGAACCACATCAAATAGAAAATGAGCAACTTTGTGAAACACTAAAGAAACTTTGTGAAACAACTTGCTTGATTAATGGTTCAACCTGGATACAAATTAGACATATAAAACCAAAACCTGATCATTGTTGTGCTTACACCTTATTTGTAATAACCACATTCCAACCTTCAAGACAAACAATGAAGGTTATTAAACAACCAACTTCTCTAATAGGAAGTAGATCATCAAAATACATTGTCGTTACTAAAACCGCGACAGGTAATCTTTTTTACCAGTTCCACATATCTATTACAATCAGTAAAATGCAATATGTTTTTATAACTTTTCTGTTGAATCTGTGTAACCAAAATTTTACACAAGACACACAGAAGAGCTGGCTTGAGCACAGACCTGCATTAGATTCGAGTCGAACGAGAGTGTCAAGGCTAGATCATAAAAAAGGTTAAAAATACGCAGTGTGTAAAGTCGGCCACACCAAGTAACCATCATCAGTCACAGAAAGCAGCATACCTGTACATGATATGATATTGATCAGCAGCATATGAATCAGCTGGTCTGGAGAACTTTGCTCGGGTCAAGTTGCCCGCTGAAATAGCTTGACGGAACAGCCGAAAGTTCTTGTCTTACTTTCCATTCTTCACCAGGCTTCAGTGTAATTGGCTTTTCAATTGCTGCTGCCTCCACACAAAGCATATGTTTGTACTCCTCGTCTCCGAAATCAGCCATCGCTTTTGCCTTCTTATCCCATGGGTTCCACACCACTAATTAACAGAATGTTAGTGAAAAGGTCGATTTTAAACAGGTCATGCAGTTTACTTGAGAATAGAGGCATTCACGGATTAGTTTGCTGGTTTTGACAAAAACTCTGAGCCGAACCGGTCACAACAATATGGTTTGAACGTTTTGTTGATTCAAATTCATTGGATTGTCTTAATATTTTAAAATTAATAAATATGGTTCATGAACATCTTCGATATGCAAAACTACATATTCGACAAATAAAAAGAATAATACAAATGATAGAGGTAAACAGCCGGTTCCAAGTTCCAAACCGTGAACTGAACCGGCCAATTTGCAGTTTAGGCAGTCTGGTCAGTTTCAACGGTTTATAAACACCCCTAGGTGAAAATTATAGAACAGAACATAAACACTCCTTTAATTGCAAATAATTCAAAGATATGAAAGTAAATAGATAAACAACACTATGATGCTAAAGTTTTCAAGATAATGATGAGAAAATCTGAAGCAGAAATGCAAAATCTCACCAGCATCAGGCAGTCCGTCTTTCCGGACGACAAATGTCCGTTTCTTTTCATGATCCAGGATTGCAATTTTCGCCGGTGTGCTGAGATAAATCTTGTCCACCTGTGTAAAAAATTAACACCACATAAACCTTAACTGCGACAAAGTAATCAAAGAGGTAACAAATATACCTCTGTTTCAAAGGTTATAGCATCCCCTTGTTCTGTATATCTCTCCCTGTTCTTCAAGTTGTCAAGATAATCAAATGTCTCCAATCCTTCCACTCGAACTTCACTGGAGATACAAATATTAACATGATTTCTTTAGAAACCGATGACTTGATTCCACCAGATAGTTCACAACCACTGATCCACAATAAAAAAAATGTCCACGTTTCTAACAAGTAACGTTCTATGACCAATCATATAATTTTCCACAATAATATATTAGCTGAAAGTTGTATAACCAATTTACCTGATATCTGAAACAGAAAAATACGTGTGATATGCGAACGTGAATGTAAACGGCTTTCCATCAGTGTTGGTATTTCTGATCCGTGATGTCAACATTAAGTCCCCTCCAGGTCCCAGAGTAACCCTCAGTCGATACTCAAAGCTACAGATAAAAAATCAAAAACAGAACAGATAATTTATGATAGTCAAATCTTGGAGTGCATAAAACTAAATTTTAAAATGAAAACATGATCATCTATCTACAAAGAATCAATGAGCAATCTAACAAGATCGTCTGGCACAGCTTACTTGTGAGGCCATATCTTCAAATCCTCTTCAGTAGGCTTAAGTAACAAATCAACAAAAACTCCATTAGCGACATTGGGTGGAAACGGAGGGGGATCATTGTCGATGGTCCAAACTCTGTTTCTAGCAAATCCATGAGCTTCAAGAGAGCCTAGGTTTGAGAACTGTATCAAGGAACCGGTATCAGTGATGACTGATGAGAAGGAACCCAAAAGAGGTGAAACGAACAGCATAAAGATAAAGGCGTGTACCTGAGGAAAACAGATAGGTATACCCCCTCGTATTGGCTTTGGGGGTTAAAGATTGCCTGCAAACACATACATTTATAGATGATTGAAGAATTCAAGGTACAAAGATTTGTCCAATGCATACAATCAAAACCAACAGAGGAACAAACACTTCTGATACCCAAAATTATGATAGCAAGATAAAGAAAACCCAACACTCTGCGAAGAATAAACTCTATTAGAGGTAGGTAAAGAAAATTAAAAAGGAAATACTCATTCTTGGAGGCGTGGTTTTGTCAATATAAATTGACCAAGAGATAAACTGGATATAGATAACGAAAATATATAGTTCTGATAACTAATACTATTAGAACCAATGTTGAGACTTCAATACTCTAGCATACTGCAAATCGAACAAAACAAAAGAAAGCTTCTACTACGAGTATTTCATCATAAGGCCAAGTGCCAACAGACAAACTAAGTTCAGACACAACACAAGTGGTCCTATCCCATTAACTAGTATACATAGGAGTTAAAAGCATTCTTCAAAATAGAATTTATGGGTACTTGGTACCTTACTACTAACAAAAAGCAACTCTTCTCCTTGCTCATTTTTCCAAGATGTCACATGAGCTCCATACAGATATACCTGCAAGAATAGAGAGGTATATAGACCATTACAAACGCAAGCTCAAATGGAATAAACTTTAAACTGCATTTCTGGATAACATTAGCCCACCTAATTTATAGGTGACTCAACATGCATACTATACATTCAACATATTCATATAGATTTACAAGTAGATGGAAGATGCACAGCACATACTTACTTGTCCTGCTTTTCCTTTATTTGTGTTTTATTTTATCATTAGGAGCTGACAGAGCATTGGAAGTATAGGACCAAGCCGACCAGCAAGACTATGCCCAAGAGACATCACACACCGAAATAGATCTAAATGAATAGCAAGTACTCAATATATTCAAAGCAAAGAGCTATATTGTGCATTGAAAATCAAAGGTGGGAGCAAGTACAAAAGTTCGAGAAGTATAGACAGGAAACTAGTAATATTCCATAATCAAAGGTGGGAGCAAGCACAATGACTTCAAATATTTCATTAGTTATGATTTTTTTAGAAATAAAACGAATGACACACACCATACATAAACTACAAAAGAATCGTCACGTAGTCGAGTGCCTCCACCCCCCTTTTGAATGGCAAAGCCATCCTGCTAAAAACATAACTTTGGTTATCCTTTGATTTTATATATGGGCTGTATACTATATATTCCATACCAACCCCTATAACTCTTGGGGGCTCATACAAAATTTCCATCGCTAGTCAAAATTAAACAGCTTCAAGACCCCCTACCCTGATAGAATCCTACACCATAAGTGGCCATATCCTCATACCCTCCGAAAGAAACCTCAAGAACATTATAATTTGGCATATACAATCTGTATAACCATAATATATTGAATGTGTAATTCAAACAGCTACCAACCCTCACATTACCATATAATTATAAAAGAAAATGCATAACAGATCTAACATAATCTATATGATCCGTATAAACGAGACGATATAAAAGTGGATGTCACCTACAATAAATCAAATTCGCCTAAAAGTACCAATTACTAACCGCCAAAGAGATCCTATTCTAATTCTTCCAAAGCTGGACACAAAAGTCATACCGGATCAAACTAACAACTTCATAGTAAAAGTCAAATAAGACGAGGTCAACAATATGTTCACTTCAAGGTTACAGTATCTTCTTACATACATAAATCCATATATATTATTCTGGAGTAATGATTCCATAACCTAAACAACCTAACCTCTAAAATAACAGGTCATTTCAAAGATCTGGTTCAACACTAACTACACTATCAAAATCCTTCCGATGCGCATAACAATTAATGTAACCTAATTAAA